>NW_021026544.1:2577724-2606646 GCF_004153795.1 Camellia sinensis
ACATTGAAGGAAAAGTAGTCCTGCTCCCTGTAAAGCCACCCAATCACTATCCATATTGAGTTAGACGTTTGAACCAACTATGTGGTGGCACCAAACACGTGTTCTAAATTTCCACAGAATATATAGTTTTGTGGGAGTTTACTTAATTCATTACTCTGCAACTTGTAACTCGTGCTATTTCTTTCTTGTTCATCAAATATCACTGTTTTACAAAACCAATAAACACTTGTATCATTTGACCATAATTAGTTTTTAGTTTGAGAGACAATTTATTTGATATTATTGTCCAGCGCATAAGAATAAAAAGGATCAATCAACTATCACTCATCATCAAATATTGATATTATAGTCCATTAACGAAAACCACCTGAGAAGAAGTTTGCAATTTCTTACGAATAATTGACCAGATTTGGATCCTCACCACCTCATTGAAAGCTTGTTTATGTTAGAGTGATAATACCTCTGGAAATGTTTCCATATTCCTTTAGTAGGGTATGCACAAGGAATGTTGAATTTCTGAAGATAAAAATACCCTGAAGTCTCCCAAATTATTCATGGAAAATAGGAGATGTTCTTGCTGAAATGAATTTGAGCCTCAAGACCCCTAATCCCCAACAAAAAAAATCAAAAAGAAGGTTGATACAACAGCAAAGCATGCATACAATTGTGTGGAGCCTGCAAGCGGGAAGAAATTGAACATCACAAACACAACTAAATTTACGCGTGTAGTAGTGGCCTTCGTCTCTTGAGGATATATGAAGAGGTCACCGTCTCTAGGCATGATGCTGCATATTTAACCACAAATAGAATCCGCTGAAACTCAATGTGGCCAAATGGCGACAAGATCTCCAATTTACCATCTGCATTGCATTCTCTATTGTACTGTTCTAATCTTACAGTGCCAGACATCTCTGAAGTTAACTCGATTCAGTAACTCCATAGCCTGTCCTGTAAAGGTTGGGGAAGTTTAGTTTCCTAGATTATGACACCATCCTTGGACTTATACGTCTTTGGTTATCTGGAAACTGGACATGGGAAATGCTTCAAGACAAGTCCTCCAGTCTTTCAAGTAGAATGAAGGTTATTATCCAGTGTTGGTCCTGCCAGTGCATGGTGCTGAGAAGGGTGGACCTAGTCTTCTGCATTATTTGCACGAAGTGACTGCCTTCAGACTTGAATCCATGTTCTCATGCTTGGAAACTCAAATGTTAATGCTTCCATCAAAGTAATTTCTTGATCCTCTCAAATAGAAGGGGAGTAACTTACTAAGGAATTAAAAAAGTAGTATAGGGAAATTACATCAAATTCTGTAAGAAGTAGTCATCAAATTCTGTAAGTAGTAGTTCAGGAATTGGCTGGGCTCGTGTGCCTTACTCAGTTACATATGGCATTACAGTAGCGTACAATCTATGCTGCAATAGTAATGAGACTTTCATGATTCTACAGTATGTCATACCTTAATACATTTGCAGTATTTGTTTCAGTAATTGCTTGTTTGCATGATCAGTGTCTGTATGTGCATATGTTATTTATACATCAGGTAACTTATATACATATGGATGGATTTTTTTATGCATGGTACATGTGCTTGCATTTTTGCATTCACATTGTTGTACAGAGAAATAACCTGTTACTTTGGTGTCAGATAATGCCGAAGGGTCTGACATTATGTTGGAAGCGATCTTGGAAGCAGAAGTGGCACGTAACGCGAAAGATTTTTTTGCGCAGCACCAAAATCAAATAAAATGTGAATAGAAAGGTATTTTGTTTTATAGCATATTCACTAGTCCCATTTGTTTGGAGTCTTTGGACTGTAAGCATTTGCAAATGGAATCCGTAACTCAACATGTCTGCGATGAATTTCTAAAAGCTTTGGGAAGGGCTGTGTATGACAGTTCTGCTTCATCAGGAAAGCTAATAAACATATGCTAAAAGAATAATTCTACTTTATGGTATAAAATCTGCCGAAGAAAAAGAAAAAAAGAGGGAAAATGGATTGATTTAGTAAAAGTTACCCGGTACTTTCTTTTTTGTTATTAGCTGTGTGTTTATGATTTACAGCAACTTGTCTTTTCATTATTTATTGCATTTGGGCTTTCCATCACTCTAATGGAAAATGTTGTTGCTAACAGAAATGACATTATGCAAAAAAAATTGGCATTCAAGCTCCCACACATTTCTTCTGCAGTGAATTGGAATTGACGAAGCCTGTAAGTGAAGGTTGCAAATTTCAGTCCTTGGGTTAGAATGGAAATGATCATTAAAATTTGTTAAGCATGAGTCGGATGGGTATGACTAGATCCATTCACTGCACATCTATGATTTTATAGGTAACTGACATACATTATCAAACAGGCTGCTACTGACAATTGAGATTAAAAGATGGTTTTGTTGGCTTTCTTTTCAAACTTCTGGTGGAACCCTGTTGTACAGAGTTGTGTTGACATGGTTTGTTTTTTTTTTGATAAAAACATTGCTCATGGCTAATGAATGAATCCTTTGTGATTTCAATACATGAAAAAGAATATGAACTTGTTGCGATCCCACATCGGAACAAAAGGGGCTTGGCCTTCTGAATATAATGCCTCTTGGGCACCTTCTCTTTACGAGCCGGATTTCAAATGTGAGTTCCACACAAGGAGTTTGTATGAGAACTTTCTAGCCTGTGGCCTTCTAGGATTGGATGGATGTTGAGTTTTTGATGACTAGGTTTGCTACATATGGTAAACTTTTATTTTTTATTTTTATCTATTTTTTAGCCAATTTTCTAAGGGTGAGTAGCCTGTGGTGTTGAGTTTGATGATTAGGTTTGCCAGATGGCACGCTTTTGTTTATTGTACTTTATTTATCTATTTTTGATTTCTCAATGCACTTCCAGCTTCTTGGTACCTTGAGAGGTGTAAGGAAGAGCTGTTACCCTTTTAGGATTTGAATTTAACAAAATTAAAGGCCCACTGGGCAACCAAAGAAAACTGAGAAAAGTAAAGTGATATTTACACGTACTTTCTAAATTATTGTCAAGTGTCTCTTTGATATCTTAAACTGAATTTTTAAATTATTTATATCGTAAAATCCCTTAATGATATTAACAGAGCACGTTTAATTAGCGAAATGTTTTATTTTATCCCCTTGAACTTTTAGGAAGTATCACTTCACCTACTGAATTATGTTTAGAGATGTGATATTCATCACGGAGAAGGGTTGCAGAAAAATGAGATTCGCAAGAGGGAGGCTGGGTTGATAATGGCGGTTGGCAACAGTGAAGGGCTGAGAGTGGTGATAGTGAAATAAGTTTTCGAAAGATGGAGTAGAGTGGATGGATGACAGAAAGTTCTTTAAAAATTAAAAATGAGGATGTTATGCTACAAATCTAGAATTATATATTCATAATTTATTCAGAATTTACATGTGATTGAGATTTATTATATATATGAATCTCATTATACACTCATTCAATCTCCACCGTTGATCTTCTTTCTGGGTAA
The DNA here is from genome assembly GCF_004153795.1 of Camellia sinensis. Taxonomy (NCBI): domain Eukaryota; kingdom Viridiplantae; phylum Streptophyta; class Magnoliopsida; order Ericales; family Theaceae; genus Camellia; species Camellia sinensis. The sequence continues at coordinate 2,581,210 of NW_021026544.1, forward strand.
ATTCTGAGTATCCATTTTTTGGATTCTCAGGCTAATCTTATTAGAATAAAGAGGTGAATACTATTTTTTTTTGTTTTTTAACAACTTAAAGACATGTATGCAAAGTTTTGAAACCCAAATCACTATAGTGAACTTGAAAAGAAGTTGGGGCAAGATTAGTAGTTCAATCATTGAACTGAATTGAAGTATAATGTCATAATTATATTTTAAATATATTAATAATTATGCATAATAAAATATATCTATTAAATTACAAAATGTATACTTTCATAATCAATTTATATTTATTTCAAGATTTGGATTGCTTTTACCCCATGGTCATGTAAAATGTGTTTCTATGTTCCCAAGTAATAGACCTCTGGATTGCTTTTACGAGGTATCGTGTGTACACATTTAAAATCAAAATTTATTTTGCGTTTAATTTGTTGAGTCTCTGCCCAACTTCTGGGGTTTATACTGCCACAAAATGGTCATTTTATTTGCTATGTAGTCACATAAATGCAGTCAGTGTTTCAATTCCACAATTTGTAACATATTAATTCAGGTCTCAAAATGGTCAATGTATACCCTGGATTTGAACTGATTCTTCATATAAGGGCTGGTAGCAGGATTTTGATGCTTTCTACAACTAATATACGCCGTTCCGGGCTCTGTGGTTGTCTGGTGATGTTTTAATTACTAAGAGTATTCTTATATACTTTTCCCATTGTTTCTGATGCAGGAACCATAAATCTGTAATGGTTATCAGACGTAATCAGGTTGTTGGTGGCATAACATACCGTCTTTATGTGAGGTAATGTGTACGCGTATGTGTGTTAGTCGGTTACTATTACTAGGACTAGGTATTCTACTTGTTTGTGCACTTCCTGCAGCTTCATTGTAACGCCCTCAAAATAATAACTTTTTGGGTTAAAAAAAGAAGGGGAAATTACCCATCCATGGGAGGTGGGGCAAATATTTACAGACGGGTGGTAATCTTTGTGGAGTACAACTTTTGTTGTGTTCTTTTACACAGGAAAGAGTTTCATCCTCATGTATTTGTAATTACTTTGGTCAACTATCCTGATTTGTAATTGCCCCCCCCCAAAAAAAAAAGTCTGGTTGTTAGCTTTCTGTACCTGCCCCAAAAAAAAAGAAAAAAGTCTGGTTGTTAGCTTTCTGTACCTGCTGACAGACAGCCTTCCATGGATGTATTTATCTATTATTACTTAATTGTACTTACTCCTAGCCACTATAAATATGCTAATCATTCAATAAGTGAATTCTTGGTCCCATATAGCATATAGAGGTTGGGACAGAGGTTTGATCTCAATGACACTAATTCAATTTCAAGCTGTGGTGGATTTGGGAGTCTGATTGTTATGTTGTCTGTTAATCTTTTATAACTAATATAGGAAGAAATGTAAAATATTTGGAATTCCTGTCAATAGTCCTTAATTTGTTTTGTCCATATAAGATGCCTATTTTGCTTCTCCACTAACAGTCTTTTTATTGCTCTAGCCAAATGTTTGTGGAGATAGCATTTTGTGCAATCACAGCAGATGAACAAGTAAAAGGTTATGGCACGAGACTGATGAATCACTTAAAGCAGCATGCTCGTGACGTTGACAGGCTAACTCATTTTCTGACTTACGCTGACAATAATGCCGTTGGTTATTTCATTAAACGGGATTGGTCCTTTTTGTTCCCTTTTGGATTGTGGTTTTCATGTATATGGGGATTTCACTTGTTCAGTTCACGATCAATTTGAGAGGCACAAAAAAGTTGTTTTATAAGATTTTGTTTGTATATTCTCATTGTAAAGATGGTAAGATTAACACTGCATGAAATTTGCTCTGTTAAAAAGATGAGAGGGAGTGTCTATCTACAAACTACGAGGAAGCCTGCCTTCGAAAGTAATTTGTGAATCCAAAGCATCACTGTCAGTTGACTGGGTTGGGCTATTAGATTGTCATAACTTTTTAACTATTCCATCTGTTAGGTTTTATTCTTGGCAATCCCGTTTGACAAAACTCCTTTCAGTTGTATTTATTTTCGCACATTTATTCAGTAAGGCTATGAGTGTTTAGATGCGAATCCAACCCGAATTGAGCCTTTCAGAGAAGTTTGTGATGCAAATATTTTCAAGATTGCCACTTCGCTGATTATTACGGGGGTCGAGCTGCCCGGTCAGCTCGCTCTGGTTCAAGTTGATGTTCTGCATGATTGGAGATATCTTGTGGGGTAAAATACTTGTCTTATTGTGCTTTTTGGCTTTTGTTTTGGAATCTAATTTGGATTCATAAGATTCCATTTTATTTTTGGCCCTGTATGAATCCAACTTTCTTTCCTTCTTGAGAATCCAAATGGGAGTTTGTTGGGTTAAAGTTTTTTTGACATGAACATCGACTCGGGATGCCTCCCTTTTATTGATGCTTTACTGTTAAAAGGAAGAAGCACGGAGGGAGCAATGAAGTAAGAAAAAAAAATTTTCCCCTACAATGTGAGTCAGAAGAATAATTCTTTATGTGGTTTTGTCATTTGTGAATAGAAGCATACTGATGCCCTGCATTAATATCCATGGGCAACAGCTAACTACTAGGAAAGTGGGTCAATCTTCTCAGTTTTAATAGTTCTGTATTATTTGTTTGCTAACCTTATTTGGTCGAGAATTTTTTATGTACACAGTCCTGAATAGAGGATTTCATTTAAATAATGTATCTACTTTGTGTATCAATTTGTAGGGCTTTACGAAAGAGATTCACTTAGAGAAAGAACGGTGGCATGGGTATGTTTTTCACAAAATTAAGGTTGATGTTGAAATTGTTGAGTTTGTTTTTGCATGAAGTAACTTTGGTAAGCCTTAATTAGATGTATTAAGCTTTTGAATAAAACGTAATGCTTTCACTCTTGAAACAAAGTGGAAAATGTTGATGCCCTATGAAGCACGGACACCTCTTCAGCAGCAACGTATGGGTGTCCGACACGTGTTGGACACGGACATGCGATGGACGCGTGTCGGACACTCTCTCTAACGCTTCTAGAGTTTTTTTTTTTATTTTTTTATTTTTCCAATCGGACACTTTGCGGACACACTCACAGACACTTGAGGGACATTGCAAGTAGAGAGAGAGAGAGAGAGAGAGAGGGAGAAGAAGTCGCTCACTTGTAAACCCTAGGCGAAGCTGTCGAAGCTTTTGAATGCCCATATTGAAGCAATCGCAGATTCGCAGGTAGCTCTCTCTCTCTCTCTTTTCTCCTTCGTCTCATCGTCTTCGTTCTTCTCCCTGTATGGTTGTCTTCTTCTTTGCTTTGTTTCCGTTTCTTTCTCTCTCTTTTTTTCTTTTCTCTCTTTTCTGTTTAATTATATATTTTCTGAACCCCTTTTATGAGGTCAGCTATTGGATAAGAACAAAAATTTGACAACCCCTCTATTTTTTAATATTCATCTTTGGGTAAGAATAATGTTGATGCACGTGATGTGCCTGACTATTATGACATCATTAAAGATCCCATAGGTAAGAATAATGTTTCTCATTCTAACCACCTATGTTAGTTTTTCCCATTTAATGATGTCTGACTAAGATTTACTGATTTGGTGAGATTATTTTGGAATTGTAGGCTTATGTCATCGAAGTTTCTCTTGTATTTATCCAGTTGTCATTTTTTTTTCCTGTTAAACTAGTAGCCAGTTGTCATTTGGGGCATGTATAATTGCATAGTTATTACTGGTTGATTTGCTTTTTAGTTACTGAGATGCCTATCCTGTTAACGTGTTTTTGAAAATCATCAATCTTTGCAATACACCTGGGATCATTCATTGTTGTCAAATCGCAAATCAAATAGTGAATTGTTTGCTAAAATAGTGAATCATGAATAATATCGAATCATGATTCGTAAGATTCATTTATTTAATATGATATGAAATTTTATATATTTATATACTAATAAAAATACACTGTTTAAAATAAAGTAAATTAGCAATATAACTAAATTGTATATATGTGTATACATATAAAATCGCGTATGTTAGTATAACTAATCAATCTCTTCTATATATCTTAATAGTTTAGTGAAAATGACATCATTTTATGCATTATGTAAACAAAGACAAAAATAGAGGCGCAACGAATTGTAGTGAATCACAAGTTGAATTGAAAGATTCACTTAGGTTCCAATTCAACAGCACGATTCAAATCCTTTATACGAAACTCATATCAAATCGTATGAATTGAATAGTGAATTGTATGATTTTAACAACCATTCCTGGGATGACACGAAAAATTTGTAATCAAAGTTTTGAAGTTCAGTTTTATGTGAAAGTTCAGTTGCTCAAGCTGTGGGATTACTTAATAAAATGTTATGCATGGTCAACTACAACATCAATTAGTTAATTGGGAGGGTAAAGAAAAAAATAAAAAAAGTAAAAAAAAAGGAAAAAGAAAATATCAACAACAGGCTTGTGGAATTTTTGAACTATAAGACCAGTTCAACTAAACTGATACCATTTTCCCTCTCTATCTTGATTTGGTCCAAACATTTTGGAAGTTCATTATAGTATGGTTGTGTATGGCCAATGAACTAATTATCTTATTTCAGCCATGGATATTAGATGCAGCTCAACTAGCTTAAAAATTTGTTTATGGCCATCTGCCTTCGATAGTGTAATATGTGACTTTGGTGTAGAAAAATTGTCATAATAAATAACATAAACGAGTCAAACTATAACCATCTAGAATCATCCTCTACATAGTTTGAGCTGGTGGTTGCTTAAAATAACTGCTGGTCTCTTAAAGGCCTTTTAGTTCAAAGATTCTCTTAACTGGCGGTTCTTGTGAATTGAGGTCTACTTGAAAGTCACAGAGGTGTGATAATAGTTGGGCACATTAAGTTTATCTTCACTTATTGTGCTGTTGCGTTTGAGATTTATATATATATATTTTAAAGTTTGGCTTGCCCGTTGTGTATTGAAATTGTGATGCTTGGGATATTCATGCAGATTTGAAAACAATGTCGAAGCGAGTGAAGTCGGAGCAATATTATGTAACTTTTGAGATGTTTGTTGCTGATGTCAAGAGGATGTTTGGTAATGCACGCACTTACAACTCTCCTGAAACGATCTATTATAAATGCGCAAGCAGGCATGGTGCTCTTCACTCCCCAAATTTTTTTATTTTTACTTTTTTGATTATTTTTTTCACTTTGATACTATTGCATAGTTGTTATACTCATCAAGAAGAAGATGAAAGATTGTAATTCTAACCTTAGACTGGTTGTTGCGCAGGCTGGAAACCCATTTCTTTGGCAAAGTTCAATCGGGTGTTCAATCTGGCCTCAAAATCCTGCATTGATAAATTTCAACTTGTAGAACATAATCGTTCTTACTTTGTGTTGCGGTCGCTTGGAACATTACATTTTTTCTGTAGTATGCTGATGTAATTTTGTTGTATTACTCGGTTGATTCGGCTTAGCATCTCCACCTCCCAAAAGAAAGGGGGAAAAAAAAGAAAGAGGGAAATTAGTGTGAACTGTTGGAAAATTTATAAAGAGGTAGTTGTGAATTGAAATAGACTTTATTTTGAATGAAAAGGTGTAACTTTTTATGATGTCTTTTTGTTTTAAAAGAAGGGTCAAACATCCATTTGAATGAAAGGGTGCAAACCTTTCATGGTGTCTCTTTATTTTAAAGGAATGGGTATGTCCATTCTTCATACCTTTTCTATTCAAATTGAATAGGTGCTAACAAAGCCTATATAAAGGCAGCTCCATTCCAATTTTGATGGATTCCGAAAATTCATTTTCCTTGCCTTCATTTTGCTCTCTTGCGTCCTTTATTCTTCATATTATTTTAGAAAAAATTTCAGAGAGTTATAGAACACAAGGTTCTGGTTCGTCGAACAAATTTGTTTGAAGTGCTACTACAAATTTGTGAAGATCATTGTATCCTAGACGCCACATAACCGTAAGCACCGTAGCGGGGCGAATCTGTTTTAAGGACAGAGTGTCACACACTCGACTTGGTCTTTAAATTATTGATTCGGTAAAATAAGTTAAAAAAAATATTAGTGGGCAGCACCTTCCCTCCAGTCTTAGATCGGACGTTATTGGGCCTGTGGGGGTATATCACGGGTCTCGTTTCGATAATTTGAACTGTTCAATGTGTAAAACTCGTCGAGTATTATATGCCTGTAAAAAATCACATTGATTGGATATTGATAGCTATCTTATTGGATCAGTTTTCTATCAATAGATAATTTGTTCACTGTCATTTTTTTTTATACAAAACTAATTTGATCACATAGTTGTCGATATCTGATTTACGTGATTTTTTACAGGTATATAGTACTCGATGAGTTTTACATATTGAACGATTGAGCCCCCACGAGTCCAACAACACCCTCCTGTCCGGAAGCTACTCCTATTAATATATGGTAGCTTTGGTTGTTTGAGAGAGAAAAAAAAAAAAAAAAGTTGAGTTTCCTACTATTTGTTTAAAGCAAAGAAACTCTTAGATTTGAACATCGCAAATTAAATTTGGCATAAAGTTTGGCAACTTCTTTTGTCACCTGTTTCAAAGATTTGATCTGTGTATAATATTTTTTATTTGGGAAAAACAGAAAAAATAACATTTACAACATTTGTTTTTTTTTTTTTTTTTGGATCTGATTTACAACATTTGTTAAATTTTAGTTTGTTAACACTATTTATTATTAAAATATAGCAATACGTTTAGTAATTTAGCTACTACTTAAACCACCAAAGTTAAATATGCTAAAGGTGGCTTTGTGTGGTGGAATTTTCAAAATATAATTTCACACATATTTTTAAGTGTGGTGTTTGTTTAATGTTTTTAAAAATTAATTTTATACTCATTTTTGAAAACTCTTTCCAAGGCAGGAAAATTTGAGCTAACTGGTCATCCCACAGGACATCTTACCGGTTGTTTGGCCGGTTGACCGGAACAGTGTTCGGTTTATTTTTTTTTAAATATTTTTTTTCACCTATTATTTTTATATTAAAAAAAAATATTTGTGAAATTTTTTATGAGTTTTGAATAGAATTTTGGGTTGTGTATTTGGTTATAAGTTGTAAATTTTTGTATCAAATATCATATGTCACATCACTTAATTCAAACTCAATTTAAAACTCTTTTCAAAACTCATAACCAAACAAAATTTTCATAGTCAAATCATAATTTCAAAACTCACAAATTCAAAATACAATTCTATTATCAAATTATAAAATTCTACCAAACACAACTTGACTCTTTTTTTTTTTTTTAATTTTTAATTTTATTTTATTTTTTTTTTTGCCGTATTGTAACTTTCGAGCTTACCCAAATATCAATTGCTAATTAGATCACATTGAGAAAATTAGACAATTTTAGGAATAAAATTAAAAAAAAATGTAACAACCAAAGTGGGAATTAGACCAGAATTTAGGGGCAAAGTCCTAATATAAAAACAGTTCCATAATCATTTGCCCAAGGGTATCCCAGACGCTGTCGTTCGGTTACTCTCTTTCTCTAGATCGATTGATCAGTTGAAGTTGGCTCGCTCGCTCACTCGCTCTTGTTGATTTTCGAGCAATCCGAGGCGAGTACAACAATCGAAACGACAGGTTTGCCTCTGAAATTCGTTGTTTTATTTGTTTGTTTGTTTTGAATCCAATGTTGTAGATTCAAATCAAACCTTCTTGTTTGTTGAATGCGTGTTCCTATGAATTTATTCCAATTTTTTATCATTCTAAGGTAGTGGGGGTATTCAAAAGATTGAAGGAGAGTCTAATACAGATGATGAATGACAGTTGCATTTCTGGAAGGATGCAAAACCCATGTACATTCTAAGACGTGGGAAAAGGACCTTGATCCACTAATATCGCCAAGTACTGGATATATTAGTGCGGGGGGTAATGTTGGCTACATATTTTGTGCAAGTCAATTACAATTTGACGCGTGGCAAAATAAGGATAATATAGGAAGACTATTCAAATCTTCGATCCTGATCGTACACGTGGCAGTTAGTATTGGTTATTACGAGATCTGAGTAGCAGTAGATCAACAAAGAGATACAAAGTGATGTGGCATCAACGGTTACTCACATTTAAATTCAAATTTATGAGGGAAGCCTAACTGCAAGTAATGGCGTAATGGAGCTAATCTTGAGGCAACATGATCAGCAATCATGGAGGAGCAGTTCGACGGTTGGAAATGCAGTTCGATGGTCATTCTCGAGCAGCATAAATAACAGAGAAATGCCCCAGAAAAGGTCCTCAGACTCAGATCCAAAAAACCAGTCTTATTCTACTTTACTTAGTTTTTTTACTAGTTTTACATTCATGTTCTTTATATTCCTGTACTTTAAATTTCTGCACTGCACTTCGTTCATAGGAGTAGTTTCAAGTAGATTGTCGCTGTCAACCTCTATGAGACTGAGTTTGGATCATTGTAAATTTTTCATTCTAATATAATGCTTCAATTGTTCTTCATTTGATTGATATTTTGTTTAATTCTCCTAAATCAAGCCACCAGTAAAAGTTCTCTTCATTGAGGCTAAGAGAACAAAAACACAATCGTCTGATAATTGGTTGGCAATTAAATTTCTGTAAGGACTGATTGATCCTTGCTGGCACGCTCGCAATTACAAAAATAACCTTCGAAAGCCAAAAAGCCAACAGAGTTTTGAATAAAATTTTGGGTTGTGTATTTATTTATAAGTTGTAAATTTTTGTATCAAATATCATATGTCACATCACTTAATTCAAACTCAATTTAAAACTCTTTTCAAAACTCATAACCAAACAAAATTTTCACAGTCAAATCATAATTTCAAAACTCACAAATTCAAAATACAATTCTATTATCAAATTATAAAATTCTACCAAACACAACTTGACTCTTTTTTTTTTTTTTAATTTTTAATTTTATTTTATTTTTTTTTTTGCCGTATTGTAACTTTCGAACTTACCCAAATATCAATTGCTAATTAGATCACATTGAGAAAATTAGACAATTTTAGGAATAAAATTAAAAAAAAATGTAACAACCAAAGTGGGAATTAGACCAGAATTTAGGGGCAAAGTCCTAATATAAAAACAGTTCCATAATCATTTGCCCAAGGGTATCCCAGACGCTGTCGTTTGGTTACTCTCTTTCTCTGGATCGATTAATCAGTTGAAGTTGGCTCAGTCGCTCACTCGCTCTTGTTGATTTTCGAGCAATCCGAGGCGAGTACAACAATCGAAACGACAGGTTTGCCTCTGAAATTCGTTGTTTTATTTGTTTGTTTGTTTTAAATCCAATGTTGTAGATTCAAATCAAACCTTCTTGTTTGTTGAATGCGTGTTCCTATGAATTTATTCCAATTTTTTATCATTCTTTTATATGTGCTTACAATTGTGATTAATTTACAGTTAATTGGTTGAACATACAGGATTTTCGCTTTCTTTTTTGTAATGTTGAAAATTTTGATACTCTTATTATGTCTCTCCTGTATGCTGAAAACCCGATTTCTTATGGCCGTATTTAAATATTTAAATTTATTAAAAAAAAAGAAAAAGGATGGGATTTGTGAAAATATTTCATTCACAAATTCCTTTTCTTTTCCTTATGTTTCACAAATTTGTACCCTAATCGAAGATCTAAGCATGTTTTAAAGAAAACAATAGTTTAAGCAGTCTCTGAAAAATGAAGGGAAAAACATAAAGAAAGCCTTGATCATCTTTAGCTCTGTTGCGCTTAGACCCTCGGTCCATAATCCAACTTACAGATGCACTTTGCCATTACTTGATCTGAGTTATGCCCTCTTCTTAGTGTAATGCCCTACTGAGTTCTGGTGTTTCAAATCTACACTTCCCCAAGTATTATGTTGTTGTTGTTGTTGTTGTTGTGTGTGTGTGTGAATACGCGGATGTACATTGACTCTGTGTTACTAGAAAACGTTAATACCCTAGCAAATTATGTATTGGTACGCTCGTTCTGAAACATGGTGCACTTCCATTCTAAAACAGTAAATTTAGTGATCCAAAATGATGACAAAATTTTTTTTCCAATATATTTCCTTAAATATTTTCTTAAGAGGAAAAAAAATCAAATATAATGAATTAAAATATAAAGCGAGTTAAGTTTTGACAGGACAAAAATATCAAAAATGTAAAAGAAAATTAAAAATACATTTTATTGGATGCCTAATAGTTAAAAGAAAATTTCTTTACAAATATCTTAAATTTTTAAGTGTAGTATAGTACCACATTTTAGAGTATGTAGCATACCACTTTCCCATTCTAGTTTCATATACCAGAATGATCCATGTTTCAGGTAACATAGCATTGACCAATATTGACTGTTAACTTATCAAAAAACAAAATTGTTCATTATGAGTGTATACAATATATATACACATGTATGCATATGTAGAGTGATTATTGGGTAGTTCGGAAGTACAACCATGTCGTACTTCTTGGTAGTAATTGGTGGAGAAGGTGAGGTATTTGATTTTGTGTTGGGTAATTAAGAAATAAGAGGGGCATAATGAATGATGATTAGTGAGGGAGCATAGCCACGTGATACTCCTGGAGTACCTAATAATTTTCCGCATATGTATATGCATGTATATGTATGTGTATGTTTGTCTATTATAGGTAGAAAGCATTGGAGTTTTCAATTTTGAAATAACAAATCTACTCTTATTAGGGAGAGATCGATGATGATGGAGTATTCAAGTATGCATAGAATCTGACTAAAAAAAAAAAGAAAGTATCCCCAATGTCTAATTCTATAGAACAAAGCTTCTTATGAAGGGTTGTTGGTAAACCCCAAAACCAGTTTGTTGAAATTGTGTCTTTTGTTTGGTAACTTCCCTTATTATGGGTGGAAATGAGGACACATGCGAAACACGGGGGAGGTAGTTCTTCCTTACTTGTGTTACTAAAAAACCCAATTAGTCAACATTAATTTGTGTTTAGGAGGGGAAAGATTGAGTACATATCTAACCTTTGGCATAGGGCACAAAGTAGTTGCCCCGAAACTTGAACCTATAACCTGAAGGTTATTAGGCTTAGGTTTTTACCATTGAACCAAGGTCACCCCCTTTTACTCGTGTTACTCTCACTTAAAAATCCACTTGCTCATGATAAGTTTCTTCTCATCACACTAGTGATTGGCCACCATAAGATGAACTTTGCATTCCCATTCACACCTGGTGATTGCAGGCATGCGGCTTATATATCAGATCATGATCTAGGGTTTGTTATGGTTTTTAGTTTGGTGACAGATTGCTGTTGTTTTCAAAAAAAAAAATATATATATATATATATATGTTTCTATTGGGTTTTGGCATGGAAGGTTTCTCTAGGTTTTTGGTTTGAAATTTGCAATTAGATTTGTGGGGAAAAGGTTGAATTTGCCGACAGATTGTGGATCTAGATTTTTAATGCTTTCTATTTACACACACACACACACATACACAATTTTCTCCTGTTTGACATTATAATTCATATTTACATAGCTATTCAATAGTTCTACTCCTTGTTTCTCCAATTAATTTGTAGGTGAAGTGATGCAGCACCACATATAAGTTTAAAAGCGTTATATAGTAAGGGAAAATAAACTAGAAATAAGTCAAAAAATAGAATCAACATCCTAATAAGACTAAGGGACTGGTTGTTACAGTTTTTGGGGGTGATTATAACTTATTTTGATTTGGGAGTCTGTGTCAGACTGTTTGGTACAGCTTCTACTTATAGTTTATTAGACAAAAATAGCGTAAATAAGCTGAAAAAAACTGATCATTTGGAAGTTGGGATAAGAGTGCTTTTAGCTTCTGTTTTCTGATTATCAGCTTTTAACTTAAAAAAAAAGCTCCACCAAACAGGGCCTAAATCTCCTAAAATTCCTAATCAAATCCGTAATCATTCAGTTGATTTTTCTTGCTCCTAATATTCGTCTTCAATCCCCCTCTCTCTTGATTCCCAACATGATATGTACTAAAACTCATCAACTTTACTACTATGGAAATTTATTTAATTTTTATCTATCAAAAAAAAAAAAAAATTACTACTATGAAAATCTTTTATTTTATTCTTTATTTTGTTCTACACAAATATGCCAAATAAATTCACAATTTTTCTTTAAATGTTGCATTCTAATATCATTTTTTTTCCCTCCTCTCTATCCCTCTTCAAGTCTCTCTCCCACCCACAATTGTATACAAACAGCTTTCATAGTATGTTTAAATAAAAACAAACTTTGTTTTGATAAAAACTAAGTTATTGATTTTGGCTTTGAACCAAACAGATATAATTTTCCAGAGCAAATAGAATAAAGTTTCTGAATATGCCAGAACTGCAGGGGATTCATCTATTATGGATTGTTGTCACCTCTTTTCATGGCTATTTGGTGCTTTGCTCAAAAATCATCTATGGCAATGCACTTTCATGCCTATACACGTTATTTTGTGCAAAGAATCGCACTTGTATGCCTTCACATGTTATTTTTTAAAGTGCTTCTTTTTCATTGGATGTACAATATGACTCTAGCACATTTTCTATGTTTAGCTTTTAGCTTGAGTTTTTAAGTGATGCACTTGCATGCCTTCACATTTATTTTCTATAGTGCTTCTTTTTCATTGGATGTACAATATGACTTTAGCACATTTTCTATGTATAGCTTTTAGCTTGAGTTTTTAAGTGAGTTATTCACAGCAATATCTGATATTCTCATAAATTTTCTTTTGTAGTTTTTATTATTTATTTGAATGGCCAACAAAGCTCAAATTCCTTCAAGAAACTCAGCACTCATTGCTATGATTGCTGATGAGGTAAGAATCTTGCACTTGCTGTCTATGTGCTTTAGTAGTGAAATTATATGCCGTAGATGTTTCTGAATATAATTGTTTGACACTAATATTCATTGTAGTTTTAATGTGGTTATCATACTTTTTTTTTAGAATATTAGTGCATAGCAGAAAAACTGAAGGAAAAGGTTTTAGAATCTCAGTGTTTAGAGTATCTGCATTATGTTTGTCTTGTAGAGATTTCTACTTGGGTTTATATGTAGAATAAAATAAAACTGAAAGATTTGATGATTATAGAATCATTTGATATAGACCGGTGGTTGTTTTTATTTGCAATATATACTCAACATTCTGTCAAGGAGAGAGAGAGAGAGAGAGGGAGGGAAGTGGAATATGCTAAGGTGTGTTGCCTTGTTGGGTCTGCCATTGTTTAAAATATGCTAAAGTGGATGAATTTTATGTGGTATGTGACTCCTTTATTTTATTTAATTTTACAAAAATATATGTGCTCTCTTGTGGCATATCTTCGCATTAGGCTAGTTTTATTTTTTACTTGATTGAGTTTGTTGTCATTTCTATTTACAAAAGATGCTACCTTGTGGCGTATCTTGTCGTTGTGCCAGCTTAATATTTTGCTCGATTGAGTTTGTGGTTATCTTTCTTCACGTAATAAAGACAGCACAAGTTTTTTCTTTCAAAAGAAGATTTGGTGAGTGTGACTTGTTGAGGGCTTCTCTTTATGAGTTATCCTTTCATTGCACAATTTTTTTTCTTTCACGCAGTCCTCATCAACCGTCATTTTCTAAACTGGAGTTGCAAATGTGCTGTGGCTGAGTTAGTGAGAGCAAAACTTGGCTCCCACAGTTGCCCATGTGCAGAAGATGTATTATGAGGGTATGAGCCTATGAACCTGAAAAGCTATGTCCATTTGGCTTCAATTCCTTTTCAATTGACATCAAATAAGCCAAGTTGAATGGTCTTAACTACATAATTTACTGCATGATTTTAGTTGCTCATAGCAATTATGTTCATGTGTTATAGGGTAGTCCACTGTGTTGGAGTGTAGGAGGTCGGAAAATGTATGGTGTTCATACAAGAATATGTATCATCAGTGAGGCAAGTAATCTGAATAGTAAGCAGGGGACAGAGGAGAGAGTCGCTGGGTGAGAGCAGGGCAAGCAAATCAGGAAAGGTAATGGCAGTGGTGAGGCTCCCTCTTTTTGCCAGTTTCACTCTCATCAGGCTACGAGGATCCCAAAAAGTCTCTCAAGCTTATGGGAATCCCCAAATCATCACCCTAGAGATGTGGGAAATGACTCCTATTTGTAGGTGTTTCCCTGGCTCACAAGTGGCCAAGTAGCTAATAGGGTGATGCTACATGTCTCAGAGATCACGTGGGCATATTCCTTTCCCTAGATGCAACGCCTCGGTGAGTACGTGCTTCCCTTTGTCTTTCACTTTAGGCACTACCTAAGTCTCTTAGTAGGAACTCATTTGGTAGGACGTCACCCGGTAAAACCTTACTTGGGAAATGTAGCCTGTATCAGCCAAACTCGCAATTACTTCAGCAAACCCCTACTCTTAGCCACCAAGCCACAAGCTCCCCAACATCCTGGTAAAGTATCACAGTGTAGCCTTGTATCAACTAGACTATACCTCGTGGACTTCCTGGGTCTTGCCATCTTGACCGAGGTAGGCTCCTTTGGCCTGGATAATTTTATGGGAAGGAGACTCCTAACTTTCATATCTTGCATTCTGCATCTTCATGAGAGTTGTGGTTCTGAATTATGTCATTTTGATACCCTGAGCCTGCTATCAGCTCTAAGGGGACCTTGGCCCTTAGGGGGCACCTCAGGAACTTAATTTACCTCGAGGGCTTTTCTCGCCTTAGAGGGTTTTGCCTCAGCTGGTCTCACTTCGGCTAGTTGTGCCTCGGTTGGTCTCACCTCAGCTGGTTGTACCTCAGTAAGTCTTCCCTCAGCTGGTTGCACTTCGGTAAGTCTTCTCTTAGTTGGTCTCACCTCAGCAAGTCTTACCTCAGTTAGTTTCACCTCTCCTTTTGGGGTGGCCTTGCGGTTCCTGCAATGGTTCTCATATGGGTTGGTTCACAGACTATTTGCGGTTTGCTTTTCACCCATTTTTGTTAGAATTTTGCCCATTTCCCTTTTCAAAAGTGTTCTTCCCGCCAAGGCAATTTTGGTGGTATGTTCAAATTTCAACCCTTCTACATAGAGGAAGTGGTTATGAATGTCTTAGGTACTGTTGGGTTAGTTTCCAAATTAACTTTTGGATCAAAAAAGCAAAAAACATGTTTGGTTAACCGACTTTCAAAACTCCTTTCAAATTTTTTTTCTCTCTCTTCTCTCTCATTCTCTCACATTCTGCATATCAATCAATCAAATTTCTCACACCCATCTATTCAACTAAAAAAAATTTAAAAAATAAACTACAAATCATCCCAAAACTATTTTCACACTCATAACCAAACAAATTTTCAATTTTCAAAACTCTTTTCAATTACTTATCTTTCAAAATACAACTCAAAACTCATTTTAAAAACTAAACTGAATGGAGCCTTAATCTCTCTCTCTCTCTCTAATGTTCAAGTGCAAACTAGCATGCTGCAAGTACTCTGTCAGTCTGTGGGGTTGATTTATTTTATCTCTTCTCTTTATGATTTCATGATGGGATAAATGTAGATTGTAGATACATTATTAATCATATGGCTTGCCAAGTTGCTCATACATCTATCATCAGCTATGTTTCAATTTGCTCATTGTTTCATCTTTGTGTCAGCGTGTTATCATTGTTGAGTTCTTTAAGATGTCTCCTGAAATGGTCCTCCTACTGTTAGAGTTTATCTGATTTGTAACTTATCTGATGTAGGACACAGTAACTGGATTTTTACTGGCTGGAGTAGGCAATGTGGATTTGCAAAGGAAGACAAATTATCTTATTGTGGACTCGAGTACGTTTTTTAGCTATGAATGTTACGAATTTTTTTAATATTTTGTGCGTAATATCATAGAATTTATATGATCAACCATAATTTATTTAGGAAGTTGTTTGTTCATTGTTTTAACTTTTCCTTTGGTTCCACTTTTCTGAATGAACATTCCCTTTTCTTTTGGTTTTTGGGTGGCCTTAAAGTCTAAAAGAATGAACAATCCCTCCTACCTGAAAGATTGAACTCAGTAATAATATAAATCGCTTTTGATGATAGTTGTTTCTTCAGAGTGATTCTCACTAGAACAAATGGCTAATACTAGCCTCCAATAGATTGAAAAACTATCCCCAATGCAACTTGTTGGTCAGCATACCCTATTTGGATTATTGGTGAGTTTTATCATTTCCCAACAATGGATTCACTCTCTCAATCAAGCTCACCCACCTGTTACCCAGGGTCCGTTGTGTTGTAGATTTTTTCCCCTGCGGCAGCCATGTTACACCTTCCTTTAAAATGAACAGCTAAAAGTTGATTTAAGGAAATTCAAAATTTTCTTTTAAGTTGACGAGAAAGGGGACTTCTTTTTTCTTTTTCTTTTCTTGACTTGATAACTATATGGGCTTGGACGAACGTTATAAGATTCCAAATGTTGTTCTTTCTCTCTTTATCCTTTTCACAATGTATATAACCTTCTCTTTTCCAGTGTTGATTTGATTGAATTATTGGATATTCTTACCTTGGCTTACAGAGATTATTTTATTATGGTTTAGAAACAACGGTGAAACAAATTGAGGATGCATTCAAAGAGTTCACAACAAGAGAGGACATTGCAATAGTGATGATCAGTCAATTTGTAAGTTTGTTTATTATATAATGTCAATTTTTGAATTGGTTTATATGCTCCTCCTCTGTTATGCATATGATAATTAAGAAATTTGACTAAAATGGTGAAAGTCCATATCATATCAGACATGTCACAAGAACCATAAGATGCTCTTTGTTTCTTCTTCTTCATCATGGAAAAATTGAATTTTTAAACATGCACTTTTTACACATACTAATATCGTATGGCATTTGACAGTGGGTTTTATTTATTTTCTGGCAATTAAGGAATGTCAATGACTTTGCTACAGGCCATTATGGCTATAATTTTAACTTTGCTAGTGACATAACATTCACTTATCATAGGTCACAATTCACTTTTACTTTTCTGTTTGCTCAACAGTCAGGGTTTCAGAATATTCTGGCTATTTGGTGCAAATTATCTAAGCTGCTTATAGTTTTTATTTTATTTAGAAAGTCTATGTTAGATTGTTTAGTGTTGCTTATGCTTACAGTTTATTGGGCATAAATAATTTAAATAAGTTGAAAAAACCTGACTATCAAAAAGCTGATTAGCAGATGAATGACCAAGTCCCACACATTTGTTAGTAGTAATGGTAGTAAGAGGCAAGTGAGGACTTGGATTTTGCATTGCTGTGCCTTTTCAGTTCTCATCTGATTTCTGAAACAAAACATCACCCTCTGCTCATCTTCAGGTTGCAAACATGATAAGGTTTCTAGTGGATAGCTACAATAAGCCAGTGCCAGCAATTTTGGAGATTCCTTCCAAGGACCATCCTTACGATCCTACACATGATTCTGTTCTTTCACGAGTGAAGTACCTCTTCTCTGCTGAATCAGTGGCATCTGGGAGGCGTTAAATTCTCACCTACATAGTTGATTTATTTCCGCCCATTGTTATATCATGTTTCAGCACCATTTCCCTTGAGTTGCGTATCGTGTCCTGAATCATTTATCTTTTTGCACTTGAGTTGTTTGTTTTCTTTTTCTTTTTTTCATGAAACTTGTTTAAGATGCGGTGTAGCTGTTGGTCTTGATTGTAATTTCAAATAAGCTATATTTATGTAACCATTTATTGGAAATTTATATTTATAGTGAAAATTGATTCAAATGTCATATGTTTGATATATGTTTCACCCCAAGTTACTACTCAGAAGATGGAGAGAAGTTGGAGGGAATTTACATATCTCATTATGTTGGCATAAAGGCCAATATATAGACTTACAAGAGGGAAATACAAACAAAATATAACTTATTGCATATCTAACTTCATATCTAACATATCTAACTTTGTAAGACTTTACGTCTAAAAGTTGCCAATTTTTCTAACTCTTTAGGCAAGCCTAGTCATAGGCTTTTTGAAAAATCTACCTAAAAGTAAATACAAAGAGACAAAATAAATACAAAATGACTACAATTATTTGCTCTTTGCTACAGTTTTTACAATTATATACACAGATACACACTGTCTACCCTCTCCGATTTTCAAAGAAATAGACTGTTGTAGATAAGCTTTGGCTGAGCTGATTTGTCGTGTAGCGTCGGCTGAAAGGATGTGGCTGATCACTTTCCGCCAAATAACGCAGGTTGTTCCACGTGTCCTGGATAAGGTTGGAGTCGATCAGGAGACAGCTGCATTTGATAGTGGGGTTTACTATGCTTCCATCCTGTTGATGAGATTGTGATATTCTTCATCAGTCTCTGTAACAACCCTTGTCACTGTTTACCGATTAACCATCGATTAATGTTAAACTGAAACTGATTTTGATAAGTAATTGAATCAACTGAAATACTGAACAGGCTGACTGAAATCTGGAACTGAATTGACTGAGCATATCTGTTTAATGGTAGATCTATCTGTTTTTCGTTCAATTATCTGTTCATGTTTTTGTGTTTAAATTGCGAATTGAAGGCCTTATCGGCGGCCGAACCGGAAATTGATTAGTGTTCCATGATCAGTAGAATTTATGTGATTTAATGGTGTAATTATCTGAAAACTAATTAGGCATGATTAAACTAGATTAAATTAAGCTAAATTGCATTAGGTGGACTTAATTGCCAAAATGCCACTCAGTGGCCACTATCTCACACATTTAGAGGCTTGCATACTTTTGACACAAACACTTCATCAACCCTTTGTTGTCTACAACCGACCTTATAGGGAGAGAGTGAGAGAATTGACTTGATCTTGAGGGTTTGGCTAGAAGACTTGAAGGAATTGTTAGAGAATTGTCAAATTGAGCTCCTAGACCTTGAATACAAGACCTAAGGTAGTGTAATTACCCTCTTGTTTGTGAATTGAATTTGTTCTTACATGATTCATGTCAAATTTAGTGGATTAAGTCATGAAATAGCTTCACATGTTGAATTATACCTTAATTCATACATGCATGGTTGTATTGATGAATTTTAAGTTGTTTTCATGGCAAATTGTCACATGCATGTTCATAATTAAGCTTAAGTCCATGATTTTGTTTTGTTTTTGGAACAATTGGCTCACTAGAGCATCAAATTGAAGCTTTGAAATGAATTGGATTTCATGCATGTCTTGGTTGTAGCATGTTCATGAAAAATTGGTTTGAAGTTGAGTTGTTTGAAACACCCTTGGGCTTTGATTTTACAATTAAGCTTTGGAATCATGTTAACTTATGAGTTTTGGGATGTTTTCTGGAAAATTGGCCCAAGAGGATCGAAATTTATGTTTTAAAAGTTGAATTTGAGCTTGAGGTTCAAATCTGGGAATTCCAGATTTTGAACTCACGCTTGAGCGGGGTGACTGGCGCTCGAGCGTGAAATTTGTGCTCTCAGTACTTTGCACTGTTTTGAAGTCCGCTCGAGCAGAATAATTGAAGCTCGAGCGGGACGTTGTGTCTCATGCTCGAGCGGGTGTCAAGCGCCCAATCGAGCGTGATTTTCACCTATCCAGCACTTTTGACTATTGTAGACGACCTCCGAACGCCCCGGGGAGGAACGAGTCCCCCCCGTTGGGCTCACTACAGTTCGGACTCTCAAATTGTCACGGTTCTAAGTCTGAACCAAAGAGTCCAAATCTGGCAAATCGTTTTTGAGAAAATAGATTTTTTTAGAAAAAAAGTGCTAAACATGGACTGCTTTGCCAGATACAGAGTCGCCACCTAAATGTTTTATTTTGGGAAAATTTAGGAAACCCTGACTCGTTTGCCTAAGGCCACGTGTCCGTCATCACCAAAGTTGCTTCGGCTCGGGAACTTGGGTACGATTGGGGAAGGTCACTTCGTGAGCACCCCCGCTCGCCCGATCAAAGATCGGCCTCTACTAACTATGATATCGAGTTTTGAAAACATTATGTGCTCTTATTCCGGTTATTAGCCTAGAATTACTATGTGATGCGCACAGCACACAAGTATAGACTGGATTGCCTAAGTTGGAACAAAGCATCGCATATCCGTTTGTTTTGAAAATGGATTGAAGTTTGCTACTCGCAAGTAGGCTAAAACATGGGTTTCAACGAATTATTCCAACTCAAGCAACCCAACCTTCACCCACAGGCATTCAGGCAGTTATATCACATAAGCACATAGCCTCATGGTAAGTATGCTATCATGGCATTCACTCACACGCATGCAAGGATGCTAAAGCGTAAAACTTACCGAGTACTCCAAGCCAAAACAGAAGCTAATTAGAAATCCATGCATGATTCTAATTATACAGAAATGCCTAATGCAACGCATGCAAAAGTGCAACTATAGCAGGCTCGGCTATTCTAAACATGGCACATGGAATGCTACAGCTAACATGTATTCAATCTTGGAATTGAAAATACAATGCAGTTAGTATGATGCGCCGAGCCCGGTGCATGCAAAACAGATGAATGAATGCAAACATGCTATCATACTGTATGCTAATTAAAACATGCCCTAATCTAACCATCATAAGCGGGTAAATAAAAGGGAGAAAGACGTGGGGTTGGAAGACATACATCACACACACGCACACTTATTACAACATTGCCCTCGCGCAGAGGGTCCGAATAAATAGTACAGTCCCAAATACAATCCAAATAATTAAAAAACCCTAATTAATTAACAGATTAAACTAGGAAGCAATAAATTGGCATGCAAGCCAGGGACTGCCTCAAATCTGCTCCGGAAGATGAATGATGCATGCTCGGGTTGCCTTGTGCGGAGAATCCCTCGTGATGCCCCGATTTGCCCCTGTTTGCAATTGTTCTTGGAATGCGTGCCAAGCTCCGGAAGGCTGTCGATTTCTGATTTGCTGCAACAGAGAGCAACAAAGGGGCATGGCAAAGTATTTTCACATATGTATGCATGACTACTCTTCAGGGAGTGTAGTCCTCGGTCCTCGTGCCACCAATCACGCATATCGTTGAATGATGGCCGAGGAGTCGAATTGCATGACTCAATATGAAATGAATGCACATATAAACACAACAAAACCTAAACTCCATCATGGATAATCCGGAGTGTCGGTGACTGGGAATTGAGACACGTTCCGTCACTCGAAGTACGAAACGTCCCTCGTTTCCCGTGCTCGAGCTAACTCCTATCCCGAACACAATGCAATATGCATGACATGCATGAACGCAACTAATATAAAACCTAGCATGCACAATGCTATGAAATAGTATACACAATGCGCTAACATACAACCTAGCATACGTAGCTCATTTGGACATGTGTATGAGTTATTAACACTTGGCTCTGATACCACTCTATCCTGACCTAAACCTGCCACACTCACATTAGTAGCCATGAGATGAAAAATGAGACACTCGAAATGCGTGCACACATGCACGCAAACCGAGGACCGAACCCAAGGCATTGCATGCAACACTAACAAGGCATGTCAAGGCATGAAACATGGTATACAAACATGCAAATTTCAGTGCTGAAATATGATGCAAAACAGCCCCGAAACATGGAAACATGGCACCCGATGCATGGAATGAACCCGAAACACAAAACTAGGCATATGCATTGGCCTATAGCTATACAAAGCATGCATTATTTGATCATGAAGCATGAAGACAGATTCAAGGAAGTCCCAAAACATACGTATTTCCAGTTTATAACAAGTCCCAAAAACAAACACAAATAGGGCTAAGTTAACATGCAAAAATTGCCCCAAAAGAGAGATAAAGAAGCAAGTAGCAGCTGCTGGCCCCAAACAATGAAGAGCCCTTCAACAAAGTTAAAGAGGGGCTCAAAAAAAAGGTATTTTACAGTTTATGGCCGAGCCCAAAACAGTGCACAAGTAAGCTTAAAATACTATGCAAGAAATAGGCCTAAAAGAAGGTTTAAACACAAAGTGTAAAAATGGAGCCTCAAACAGCAAAAGACCCTTGATCAAACATGAAGAGGGTGTCAAAATATGACTATTTGTAGTTTGGATCGGAGCCCAAAAATACAAGCACAAGGGGCTAACAAAACATGCAAAAATAAGGCCAAAGAGGGATAAAGAGGAAAGTGACAAAAGGAAGCCTCAAATAGTGAAGAGCCCTACAACAATGTTGAATAAGGGCTCAAAATAAGCCACTTTTCAGTTTATAACCAAGCTCTAAACAATTTACAAATGAGCCTAAAATACTATGCAAGAAAGAGGCATACAAGAGAGGTAAAGAAGCAAGTGTAAAAAGGAAGCCTCAAACAAAGAGAGGCCCTTAAAAAAACATGAAAAGGAGCTCAAAATAATACTATTTTCAGTTAGGGTCGGAGCCCAAAAATGCAAGCAACTAAGGCTAATATACAAAGCAAAAAAAGACTAGAAAAGGGAAGAAAGTGACTCACCCTTGTAGACCAATGCTCCAACAACCTTTGAGCCAAGTTTGGGAGTTCTTCACCTTTGGAAATCAGCCTCAAGCTTCTGGAATGGAGGATGGAGGTGTGGTGCTATGAGGTGGTGTAGAAATGGTGTAGGGTTTGGGGTTTTTGAGCTTGGAATAGAGAGAGAGAGAGAGAGAGAGAGAGAGAGAGAGAGAGAGAGATAATACAAGAGCCTTAAACCAAATTTTGTAACCTCTGAAATGGGAGCTGGAGGGCCTGTTATATAGGCAAGAGTGTGGGAAAAAAGGGGGGGGGGAATTTCAAATTCAAGTTTTCCCCCCAAAAGGCCAAACCCTCGGACATGGGTGAAATGCAAAACAGAATACATGGCTGGAATGCACTTGGGACAAGGATCATGGCCGGCCGGCCCTCCCCATGATCGGCCAGCCAAGGGTCAAAAGGCTCAAGAAGCATTAGTGGCAGGCCACCCCAGATTGGTGGCCTCCCATGTGTGTACAACACAACCATGTGGTCAAAAACTGGAGAAAGTGAACCAGGAGAGAGAAAAGGCCACTTTTAGGAGGGGCTCAAAAGGGTCACACACAATTACTGGCCGGCCATGTGATATTGGTGGCCTCCCAAGTGTGTACAACACAAATATGTGGTTTGGGGCAAGAAAAAGTGGCCTTAGGGTGGTCAACATTGGCTTTCAAGTGAGAAAAAACGGGCGACGAAGGGCGATGGAGGAATAAAACTAGTTGTCAGAACAATTGCCAGCCTCCCACCCTTCTACGACCTTCCTAGTAATGAAACAGAGGTCCCTGCCCAAAATGAACTCAAACCGATGCAAAATGAAGGTTCGGTGGCCGAAACGCGCAACCCGAGGCCCCGAAAACTGACTATTAGGCACCGGAAGTGGTGTTCGACCACGAAGTTGGTCTCTCGAGCCATAGTGTCCCTTAAAAGGGAGCAAATAAGATGCATGCCAAAAATCGGAGCAAACGGAGGTGGTTAAGCGGTCTCGAACTGAGGCACACGACCAACGGCTCCGAAAAACCGGAAACTGGACTCCAAATAGACAAAATGGCCTACGACCACGAAACGTAGCCTACGGCCACTGAGAGATAGTCTTCGAGACCTCTCCCTCCCCTCGGGAAGAGAAAACAGAAACTGGTTCGCAAACCGAGGCAAAGCACGAAAGAGCCCGGAAGTCCGGAGGCAAGGCTCGCAGCCGAGACTCTTAAACCTCTGAACGAGCACGATATGCAACATCACCAAGCACACAATCGGTGACGTCTGAGTCTTAAGGTCGGTCAAAAATGGGGTGTCTACAGTTGCCCCTCTTTGACAGAACTCGAAAGTCATAAGTGACAGGAGTGAATGTCAAAGCCCAGAGACGACCCATTTTTGACAAGGCCGAAGACTTAGACAAACAGGTGAGATAAACAGAGATGTGCCCACAGGCATGCCCGCAGGCAGGGGCAAAATGCAAAATGATATGCACAAAGCCGAATGTAGCTCATGATCATGCAAATGCAGCAAGCTGTAATGAGGCAAGTATTCGCAAATAGATGCAACAGTTTTAAGCAAGAATGCAAAGCAACAACTACATTTCATGCAATTAGGAATGCAAAGAATTATTCAATTCTCGTTGCGTCTCACACGGAGAAGATACAATACCTGCGCGATTCGTCTGGTCGCACCAGTTCAATTCTCGTCGCGTCTCATACGGAGAAGATACGATACCTGCGCAATCCATTTGGTCGCACCAGTTTCAAATGAACCGTACATACAATATCGTGCCTGCAAAAGAAAGAAACTCAACGAACACAACAGATCTAACAACATTTGTTCAATGTGATATCGAATGCAGACAATTGCGGTGTTAATGGAAAAGTGCATCGCAATGCGGGAAGAAACGCGCGTGGCAACGCGAGTTTAAGCACGGAGGCTCGGTGATATCAAAGAGACGTGCATAACAATGCAAGTATGTGCATGAGAATGCAAGTTATGTGCATGATAACGCAGAACAAGCGTAAACCAGGATGTATGTTTGTCCCAAAACAACGAGCAAGGAAATGCGCGTTTCGGCGAGGGCGACTCGATCGCGGCCTCCGGTCCACCTCCCGGAGAGGTTACAACATGTTCAAAAGGATATATCTCACTTTCGACGAGTAATGATGAGACACGCATCGGAAGTTGAAGCTGAGGTTCCGGCGGAGCGATTTCGCGACAGAAAGTGCACTTCTCTTGTACTTTTTCAGGTCCCGGGGACTCCAATCCTCCTTAAAATTTGCAGGGACCTTGGGGGGCATGTGGGGAACACCACCGGCCATCTTTATTGGGAAAGGGAGGCCACCGGCCAGTTTTTGAAAAGGAAATGGCCGGCCTGCCAGAAAAAAGTGGCCGGCCGGCCACTTTGCCAAAATTCGGGGCAATTTTGTACTTTCACCCTCCTTTCTTTAAATATACTCATCCAAACACTTCGTGCTCACAAGTGCAGCTCCGAAAACATCTTCTCTAGCTTCCCAAACCATTTTCTCCCTCAGATCTGTGCTCTATACGCGTTTTCCAACGTCCTACGCAAGTTGTTTTCGCGAAATCTTTCAGTTTTAAGCACTTTGAACCGATTAAATTTTGATTTCGAGGGTTCTTTTCTCATTTTCGTCACTTGAGGTGAGTTTGTCTCAATATTTGGAAGATTTTCTCGGGTGTTGACTTTTGTTGACTTTTTCATTTCCCGAGAGTTGACTTTTTCCAATTTTGGCTCATTTTTGCTCATTTTTGCCCTTTTTTGCAGGTTTCCGAAATGGCTGGTCATTTCCCTCACGGTGGAGGTCCTTCGGACGCCGGAGGTGATCCCGATATCATGGCTCTGTCTCCGGGGGTTCGACCTTTCATACCCGAGAGGTACGACCCACCGGCACACATTCTTCCGCGAGCTGTTTTCTATCACTTCACTGATTTCGACGAGCGAGCACCCGGGGATCTCCTTCTGCGGGAGCTAGAGTATCACCTCTCCCATGAGGCACGAGAGGTATTTACTTCGTTCTTACCTTTTCTGTAACATATTATGAATTTTTCATGCATTCTGTTTGCACTCTGAACACACGGT
>NW_021026545.1:0-43723 GCF_004153795.1 Camellia sinensis
CTCGCCGTCAAGTTCCCCACCGACCTTGGGGTCGGCACAGTCAGGGAAGAACAGACTGTAGCCAGAGAATGCTATGCTGCCTTACTTAAAGAACTTAAGCTTAAGGAGACCATGATCATTGAAGGACTTGACGCCCGAGATGAGGACGAGTTGGTCAGAGGGGAGCCTGTGGAGTAGCTCATTGAGGTTCCCATTGACCCTGCCAACTCGGCAAAAACTGCCAAAATCGGCAGCCAATTGTCCACCCAAGCAAAGGCCGACCTTACTGCCCTTCTGATCGAGCACAACGATGTATTCACTTGGACCCACTCAGACATGCCGGGTATTGACCCCTCATTCATAACCCATCGCCTCAGCATTGAACCCCATTTCCGACCTTACCGCCAGAAGCAGCGCATTTTTCATCTGGAGCGCAACACTCTCATTGCTACAGAGGTTGACAAACTCCTTGAGGCAAAATTCATCAACAACGTGGACTACCCTCGATGGTTGTCAAACGTTGTCCTGGTCCGTAAGAACAATGGTAAATGGTGACTCTGTGTCGACTACTCCGACCTCAACCGAGCTTGCCTCAAAGACAGTTATCCTCTCCCTCGCATAGATCTGCTGGTTGATGCCACGGCCGATCATCAAATGTTCAGCTTCATGGATGCCTTCTCTGGGTACAACCAAATTCTGATGCACCCATCTGACTGTGAACACACCTCCTTCATTACCGACTGAGATATCTACCATTACCGTGTGATGCCGTTTGGACTGAAAAATGCTGGAGCCACCTACTAACGTTTGGTCAATGCTATTTTCCATCATCAGATAGGTCGGAATATGGAAGTATATGTCGACGACATGCTAGTCAAGAGCAAACTCTCCGCTGACCATCTAACCGACCTGCGAGAGACCTTCGCCACCCTGTGAAAGTACCAAATAAAGCTCAACCTGGAGAAGTGAGCCTTCGGCGTAGGATCTAGGAAGTTTTTGGGTTTCATGGTCAGTCAGCGGGGTATTGAAGCCAACCCTAAAAAGATTAAGGTCTTGGTTGAAATGCAGTCACCCCGAACGGTTAAGGAGGTTCAAAGACTCACTGGCCGAGTGGCCGCCCTCAACCGCTTCATTTCCCGTACAACGGATAAGTGCCTCCCCTTCTCCAAAGTTCTTCGGCAAACTTTTGAATGGACGACTGAATCTGAAGAGGCTTTTCAGCAGTTGAAACAGTGCATGGCCAACCTCCTCCTCTCATAGGCAATCATGGGCGAACCCCTCTTCCTCTATTTAGCCGTGTCAAGCACCGCAGTCAGTGCTGCTCTTATCAGAGAAGATGGCTCTGTCTAACGGCCGGTCTACTATATTAGTCGGGCTCTCAGGGGAGCGGAACAGAATTACCCACTGTTAGAAAAACTGTCCTTGGCCTTGGTCACCGCCTCTAGACGACTCCGTCCTTACTTCCAAGCCCATTCCATAGTGGTCCTCACCGACCAACCCTTGAAGAAGGTAATACAGCAACCAGAACTCTCCGGCAGACTCATGCAGTGGTCAGTGGAACTCAGCCAGTTTGACATCTACTACTAACCTCGAATAACGATTAAAGGGCAGGATGTCGCCGATATCATTCTAGAATTCACTAATCCTACCCCAACCATGGCCCCTCCACCCCCACAAACTCCTACCGACCCAGAAGACCTTTACTCTTGGACTCTCAATGTCGACGGATCGTCCCGCAGGGAAGGCAGTGGGGCTGGCCTCATTCTCACCCTTCCCGGAGGGTAGTTATTTCAAATGTGCTCTTCGTTTCTTGTTCGAGGCCAGCAACAATGAGGCCGAATACGAGGCATTGATAGCAGGTCTCTGCCTAGCTAGGGATATTGGTGTCAGCCACATCCGGGTGTTCAGCGACTCCCAGCTCATTGTTGGACAAATTACGGGAGAATTCGATGCCAAGGAGGACACAATGCGGGCTTATAGGGATATAGCACTCCCCCTTATCCGCCTCTTCAATACCTTCCACATCAAACACATCCCTCGGGCGAAAAACTCTAAGGCGGACGAGATGGCTCAGTTGGCTTCTGCAGACTAGTCTGCCTTCAGCCATGGTATCCGCCTCGACTACCTGGTCTACCCTGCCATTACCCCCAACCAGCAAGAAGTCCACTTCCTCCAAAATGAACCTATCCCCCGGGCATCCGACATCTTTTTATTTTTGACAATGAGAGAGTTACCAGAGGACAAACAGCAGGCTGCCAAAGTCAGGGCCCGGTTATCCAATTACATTCTCGTCAATGGTCTTTTGTACAAGAGAGGCTTTTCACGCCTATACCTCAGATGCCTCAATCCTGCTCAGACGACTTACGTGATGAGAGAAATCCATGAAGGCGTATATGGCAATCATTCCGGTGGTAGGTCCCTAGCCCAAAAAATACTTCGCATTGGTTATTTCTGGCTAACTCTCAATCAAGATGTGACAGACTTTGTGCTCAAATGTGACAAGTGCCAACGTTTTGCCAACATCCCCCACGTCCCTCCTACAGAATTGATCACACTCTGCAGATCTTACCCCTTCGCCAAATAGCGGATCGACCTGGTTGGCCCACTTCCCACTGGCCGAGGCCAAACCAAATTCGCCATTGTCGCCATCGATTACTTCACCAAATGGGTTGAAGCAGAACCTTTTGCCACCATTACCGAGCGGAACACAACCAGGTTTATTTGGCAGTCGATCGTATGCAGGTTTGGTATCCCTCAAGCCATCGTCTCCGACAACGGCAAACAATTCGATAATGTCCAGTTGGGGAAATTCTGTGCAGACCTTCAGATCCAGCCATGTTTCTCTTTCCCAGGTCACCCCCAAGCCAATGGTCAAGTTGAGGTCACCAACCGTTCTCTTCTGAAGATCATCAAAACCAAGTTGGAAGCTGCTAAGGGACTTTGGGCTGAGGAACTACCAAATGTGCTTTGGACTTACCGCACTACCGCTCGAACTCCCACTGGGGAGACCCCTTTTCGCTTAACATACGGCTTTGAGGTGGTTATCCCAGTGGAGATCGGTCTTCCTACCCTAAGGGTTTTACATCCGAATCCAGAACTAACTGAAGAGCTGCGTCGGGCAGACCTAGACCTAATTGAAGAGCTCCGAGAAACAACCGTAGTCAGACGGGCCTCATACCAACAGAAAATGAGAACACATTACAATCGCAGAGTCCGATCAAGGGAGTTCGCCGTGGGGGACCTTGTTTTGTGAGAAGCAACTCTTGCCACCAAAAATCTGACTGAGGGCAAACTGGTAGTCAAATGGGAGGGACCTTACGTTGTGAAGGCCAGACCACGTTCGGGCACTTATCGACTTCAGGATATGAAAGGTCGAGACCTCCTTCATCCTTGGAACGCTGAACATTTGAAGCGCTATTTTCAATAAAAGTTGTATTTTTGTATCGTCTAAAATGTTGTATGTTCTTTTTGACAATCTATGTTCTCATTTTCTCCTCATATGGTGTAAATTTATGACCCCATGGGCCTACACTTTGTATGACATCAAGCTTATATTTCAGTTTTCTGTGGTATTCTAATAACGCTTTGATTGCAGCCTTAGCCAGCCTGAGCACAAAAAGCCTCAGCCAGATTGAGCATGAAGAGCTTGGCCAGAACGAGTCACAAAAAGCCTAAGCCAGACTGAGCATAAAGAGCTCGGCCAGACTGAGTCACAAAAAGCCTCAGCCAGATTGAGCATAAAGAGCTCGGCCAGACCGAGTCACTTAAAGCCTCAGCCAGACTGAGCATGAAGAGCTCGGCCAGACCGAGTCACTTAAAGCCTCAGCCAGACTGACCACAAAAAGCCTCAAGGCAGACTGAGCATAAAGAGCTCGGCCAGACCGAGTCACTTAAAGCCTCAGCCAGACTGAGCATGCAGAGCCCCACCAGAGTGAGTTGCTTTAAGCCCCAGCCAGGCCGAAGCCACCATTACGCCTTCATGATCATAAGCATAGTGGCCATATTTAGTCACATCCCAGTCCAACGTTTTCCAAATCAGTCTCGTTCCTCGCTGGGTCGACATCTATAAAATTCACTCTGTATTGAATTTTTACAAGTTAAAATTCACTATGCATTGAGTTTTTCTCATATTCCCTCTGCATTGAATTTTTACAAGTTAAAATTCACTCTGCATTGAGTTTTTCTCACATTCACTCTGCATCGAATTTTTACAAGTTAAAATTCACTCTGCATTGAGTTTTTCTCACATTCACTCTGCATCGAATTTTTACAAGTTAAAATTCACTCTGTATTGAGTCTTTCCCACATTTACTATGCATCAAATTTTTCTTACACATTAAACTTCACTTTACATTGAGTTTTCCTTACATTTTACACTTCACAATGATTTACACATAAGCCTTATACAAGTCGCCTTTCTTATTCACTTCAGATGCGCAAACAAAAGCAGTAGCATGAAAACAACTCAAAATTTTATTTATTCACAAACTTGTACATAAGTTTCTTACAATCAGTCATATAACCCAAAGCACAATAAATACCCAAAACCCTAAGTACAGGTTTTGTTCACACCAGTCACTCTTCCTCATTTGAAACAAGGTCTTCTTCTTCAATGCCCTCATCTAGGGGGGTCTAGGCTACGTCGTCTTCATCAATCCTTACACCGCTAAGGTCCAAGTCTGGGAACAGTTCTTCTGCCTTCTGCTTGAACATCTTCCAGCCACTGTCCTAGAACTCAGCCATTTCGTGTTTGTAGAAGTCCGACCGCTGGAAGCTCTCAATAACTTCTGCTTCAGTCCTGTCCCCAGCGGTCGTTCCCGATGGGCCCACCCCCCTAGACACCTTCCTTGCCAAGTTGTTGGCGACCGCGGCATCGACTGCCATCTGAAATTCAGCAGACCCCTTGAATTGCTCTACTGCCGCAATGCACAGATCGGGGTATGCTGCTCTTTCAGAGGCTGCCTTGGTTTTTTCATCCTCCAGCTTCTTCTGCAACCTTGCCTTCTCCTCCATCGCCCCACCACGCTCATCCTCCAGCTCCTTCTGCAGCCCAACAATCTTCACGTCCGCTTCATTCTTCTCTTTGATCTGCTGGGCTCGCAATTCTTCATTGTTGATCATCGCCTCTTTAAACCGCTTGGTGGCGAGAGTGCAGGCATTTTGGGCATCCCCCAGCTTCTTTTGCTCGCCAGCCAGCTGGAACTTGAGTGACACTACCTTGCAGCGTTCATCCTCTAGCTCCAACCTGACCGCCAACAGCTCAGCATGGGCACGGTCAACAAGCCCTGCACGATCGCCAATACTTCCATCTTTTTTGCCTTCTCAGCCTCCTGCCAACCCCTGGCACACGCGCTTCGCGCAGCCTTCTTCCAGCTTGCACTCTCTTTCTTGAAACTTGTAAGCTGGGCCTTAGCCTCCTCCGACTTGACCTTCGCAGCCGCTAAGGTAGTTACCTCCATTTGGGCAGAGCACAACCCCCTTAGCAGCTCAGCCTCATTGAACCTGGAAATCGAGCGCACGGCTGCCTCGTCTATAATCCCCACAAGGCGATCTGCAACCGCCCTGGCTGGGCCTTCTTCTCCCTCCAGCCGCCCAGATACGGCGCGAGTGTGGTAGATTGCAGTCGTCAGCCTGGCCCTTTCTCCTTAGGGCGCAGGGCCCCCCTTGGGCTGCTGCTCCATCACTTCCTTAGGGTCAGCCGACCCACTTTCTAGTTGCACCTTGGGGTCCAGGGCACTCGCAGGCCTTTCTTCCTCTAAGACCCCTTGGCTCTTCTCCCCCTGCGCTTCTGGGACGACGACCGCTTCTGGAGTAGCCTCTACCCCTTTCTCCCCTGTTTCCTCCGCCATTGGAGTGCCCTCACCGCCCACCCTCGCCGCCCTCTTCGACTCAGGCACATCTGAGACCCCCTCAGGGGCAACCCTTCTCTTCTTCTTCTTCTTCAAGACCTCCCCCTCCTTGTTTGCCCTTTCCTTCACTGGATCAACGGGGGGCGGTCATGGCTCGAAACTGCCCAAGTCTTTTCCCCCCAACGGCTTGGGGCGTGGTCGGATTCTTTCCCTCGTGACCGGTTTTGGTGGCGGGCCTAACTGCACTTCCTTGAACTTATTGGCTTTGGCAAAAATGGCTCGGTCCTTCATCTCTTGCGCTTTCTTCTTCGCTTCAAGCTCTGCCGGTGCCAGATCCCCACCGGTCGGCTGAGGGCCTAATCCTGCGGCAAACAAAGCTGATGGCTGAACGAGGTCGTCCGATCTGACCCCCTCCTTCTCCCTCCATGCCTTCACCTTTTTCACGCTCTCCTCCGCTGCAGCCCCCCACTTTGGCTCCATAGACTTGGTGGGTACCCTCCACACCGTGCGTACTCCAACTCCGCCGTTCGCAGATACGTAGAACCACCGCGGCCTCCATCATTTAATTGATGACGGCAACCCCGCCACCAAACCCCTTCCTGCTACCGCCTGCAAAGTGACCCAAGTTTCTTGCTGGCCCGAGGCCTTATAGCAGGCAAAAAACTCATCCACCGTCATGGCCGCTCCCTCGTTCGCCTTCGGCCACGCACTTGCATAGGCCAGTACAATCTTCCATGCGTTGGGCATTAGTTAGCCTGGCGCGACTTTTAGTCGGTTGAGGACATCCACTACCACCTGTGGAAGCGGTAACCTCAACCCTCCCTTCAACGCCTCTTCGTATAGGGCAAACTCCCCTGGCCGGGCGTCGGAAGGCCTCTCCGTTGTTGTCGGTAACATCAACTCTATTTCTTCAGGCACCTGGTATTTTTTTCGTATACCCTCCAACTCCTCCGCTGTAACGGTTGACTTGTCAGCCTTCGTATGCCAGTGATTTGGCTCAACTTGGCTGATTGGTTTCGGAGCCACTATCATCGTCAACGGACGAGCTAAACCCGCCGGCTCCCCTAATTTCTCCACTTGCCTCTCTCTCCTATATCGTTCTGCCAGGTCCACCACGTCATCATCTCCTAGGGGATCAACCCTTGCGGTGGTTGCTTCCTCTTGTGCCATCCTTATTGTATGTCTTCGAATAGCTTCGGATGCGGGTGCAAGAAAATTCCAGAAGTGTTACAGGGGTGTATCGTTGGCAACGAAGGAGTTTACGCTGGAAATGTTTTAATGTTTTGCAAAGAGATAGGTAAAGCGAGTAATCCCAAAGGCCCAAGGTTTGCCCGTATTCCAAGGGTCTGTATTAAATTTCGCTAGTTTGAAAATTTTTCAAAAAACCGCCAACACTGTCTTTTCAACACCCTATAATGACCTATCGTTTCACTCCTGGCCCAACGCCTGACCTCCCCCCACCAGATGCTGCCACGTGTACGACCACGATTCACTGCCCCCCTTCCCACTTCCAGTCGTCACGTGACCCGCCGCCTCTCGAGCCACGTGCCCCGCCACCCTACCCTTCGCGGTCGGCTCTCCTTATGGTCGGTCCCTCCACTCGACTACCCTTCACGGTCGGCCTTCCTCATGGTCGGTCCCTCCACTCGGCTACCTTTCGCGGTCGGCGCTCCTCATGGTCGGTCCCTCCACTCGGCTACCCTTCGCGGTCGGCCCTCCTCATGGTCGGTCCGCCCGCTCGTCTACCCTTCATGGTCGGCCCTCCTCACGGTCGGTCCCTCTACTCGGCTACCCTTCGCGGTCGGTCCTCCTCATGGTCGGCCCCCCCGCTCGTCTACCCTTCATGGTCGGCCCTCCTTACGGTCAGTCCCTTCACTCGGCCACTTTTGGTCGGCCGTTCCTTTCACTATTTATTCCCTTCATTGGACTAAAACTGCACTTGGGAATGGGAGACTACTGACGTGGATAGGCTCATAAAACCCATAACCCACTATGAAGAACTCAAGCCTACTACTTAGGGCCCAATGCATAACCCAACTGATAAGGCCTAGCACGGCTGGAAGTCACCATGACATGAAGAACCAATGATCTTCGACATGTGGCAGATAAAGGGCAAGTCACATCAGCAGACAAAGATCTGCAAAGTTATTGCCACTATATATCGCCATTAATGCAACCCCTCACAGTATTTATTACGACAACACCTCTCCGTCCGGACAGCACACCCTCACCCTGAACAAGGTAAGTTACAGTATAGACTTTTGGCCAAGGTGACAGGTCAGAAGGGACAACGAAATGATTATCAAAGGATATAAGCAGACGTTGAAGACAAGAAGAAGGTTAAGCTTTCTATCTCTAATCTATCTACAAACTCCACTCTCTCTCTCTAACTTGCTCGTCGGAGGGTTCGCTGGGGACTTTTCGTTCCCCGTTAAACTCGTGTGCAGGTTCTCTGGTGGATTTGATTATTCAGATATTAGGCTTGAAAAGTGTGAATTAGTCTATCCTGTCCTACCATCATTATTATATCATCAAGTCTTAACCCGTTTATTTTTTGTAACATCTTTAATGTATTTATGTATTGTGTCAAAATTTCCGACACCTGGTTAAAGCTGTGGGAACTGGCAGGTAGCCTTACTCGCACTTTTCAAATAGAAAAAGTTAAAAATCACAGAAATTGAACATAGACATATTTGTGACTGCATGTTTCTCGTTTTTGCGTGCGTTAGGTTGGTCAAGTGTACACATTTAGGTTTGATCGGAGAATTTGATGAGAAAAAAGAAAAGATAAAATAAAAATGTAATTTCATTTTTTATTTTGTTATAATGAAAAATACAAGAAAAGAAGAAAAGAAAAGTGAGAAGAAATATAATCCTATTTTTTATCTTTTGATTCGCTTAGACTTTTTTAATTTTTTTTTTCATTTCAACTCAATCAAAAATAATTTAGAATTCGAATCCTATTCTTGTTTGTTTTCATTTTGCAAATAACACTTCTTAGAAAATTCTACATTCTTATTTTTCGTGTTTTTTTGTTTTTACTAAATTTTTTTAATATTTTAAATAATTTTTTTATTTTTTAGACACACCTAACATAAATACACCTAAAAAGTAAAAAAATTATAAAAAAAATATTTTAAAAATTCACTAAATACCAAAAATACAAAAAAAAAAATACAAAAAATAGTACATTTTTTGTATTTTTATGTATTTATTAATTTTTTAAAATATTTTTTCACAAATTTTTTATTTTTTAAATACATCTAACTAAGGTGTATCTAAAAAAGTAAAAAAAAGTTTAAAATTTAAAAAATATTCACTAAAAACAAAAGAATATGAAAATCAAAAAACTCAATTTTTAAAAAACTTAATTCAGAAAACTCAAACCAAACACACTTCTTTCTCATTTTCTTCCTATTCCCCTTTTCATTTTCATTTTATTTATTAAATCCTCTTATCAAACACATCCTAAGAGGAGGACTATTAAAATATCACAAAAATAACTATACACAGTATATTCAGATGTAAGACAAAAAAATATACCTACTCCTAAGTGTTTATCTCACATCTTTACATTCTACAATAATTTTTATCTTAGTTACGTCTGTACATTCTGTTATTGGTTATCTAAACTTTGTGATATTAAAAAGCATAATAATAATAATAATACCTTCTGTAGCAAAGAAGACTTCTTGTGAAGAATCATCATGGATACCCAAGGAATGGAACCAGATAGTATACCCATCACTATCGCAGCCCACGATTGCACTACTCCTGCAATTCAAAACCCCCCCTTCTCCAATTTAATAATTATGAAATTCTCTACTCATTTTTTTAATGAATAATTATTGAATAATCTCGAAATATCTTATAACATTATTCACATAAATTAAGAGCGAACAATGTAAATTCACATTCGTCAGATAATTAAGAGATAAAGAAGCGAATTCTTTGTCACATACCTGCACCTGGAGTAATGCAAACGAGGCCGGTCATCATGCCTTGAACAGCTCCGATCACCGATGGCTTTCCAAAGAAGAGAACGTCGAGCGATGTCCATACGAGAAGGCTCGTCGCCGCACATATATTTGTGTTTAGTACAGCCATTGATGAATCGATGTTCGCTGCATATGGTGCGCCACCATTGAAACCCGACCAACCCATCCATAGCAACCCTGCACCCGCGAGCATCAACAACACATTGTTTGGGGGAAACCGCTCCCTGTCGCTTTTCAACCTCGGCCCAACCTAATGCCGCCCATGCGAAATTTTTTGACGTGTCAGTGATATTTTTGAAATTAATTACATAATTCGATGCATTTCCAATAAAAAAACGTGTTTTGAAATATTAAATACCCGAGGAATAATTTTACATGTGTTAAAGACTTAGAGATAATTTTATAATTGAAAAGTCAATATAAACAGATTAAATAATGAAAAAATAAAATAATATTTACTAATAGTTGAAAGGGTCTCTCAATGTAATTAACCCAACTGAAAAATGCACCATCATTTAAAAAAAAAAAAAAAATTGAAAAGGGGATATATTATGGATTTATTTATTTATTTATTTATTTTAAAGATGGGGAAATTATGGAATGTTACCCAATAGGCAGCGGTGAAACCAGCAATTCCAGAAGAAAGATGAATGACATAACCACCAGAGTAATCAATAACACCCCAATGAAACAAAAACCCACCACCCCACAAACTAAAAGCCCCAACAGTATACGAACAAACCAACCACATCGGCACAAAAGCCATCCACGCCCTTATATCCATCCTCCCCAACACCGACCCTGCCAACAAAATCATCGTAATCGCCGCAAAATTAAACTGAAAGTACACCAACGACGCCATCGGAAAAAAAGGCTCAATCATGGGAGTCTCAAAGTGAGCACTCTCGGGCACGGCGGCACGGCGGACGAGGAATTGTTGGCCGAGAGAGGGGGCGGCTTTGCCCCAAAATGGGAGGAGCTTATCGCCGAAGGCCATGCGATAGCAGAGGAGGACCCAGAAGAGGAGCACGGCGGCGAAGGCGTATAGAGCCATGAAGGCTGAGTTTACGGCCCATTTTTTTTTGACGATGCTGGCGTAGAGGATGACCAGTCCCGGCATGCTTTGGAGGCCGACGAGAGTTGATGCTGTCATTTGCCATGCGTTGTCGCCTTTGTTTAGCCATTCTGGGACTGCTGGGAGGTGTTCTGAGTATGCTCTTGGGACTTCCATTGTGGTTTTTGTGTGTCTTCGATTTCTTCACATGTATATATACGAGGACTAGAAGTAGTGGCGCACGTGATGCGTGCATTTATGATCTTTTTACTTTAAAAAATAAGATTGAAAATTATATAATTGAATTTAAAATTTAAAATAATTAAAAGTTGAGGGATTTGAAAAAATAAAAAAAAGTTTAATTTAGAGTATACCTATCTATATAAATGATATAAGGCTATTTAGAAAAAATTCTAAAATAAGAGACATAAATATTAAGAAAGTACTTTTCTTTATAATAGTACTAGCCTATCACTCATGCTATGCATGAGATAATTATAGATATTTATATTTGTTTTAGATTTTTTTAATATATAAATTATGTTTTTTAAGATTTGTAGCGGGACTGTAAAAAATAAAATTGAAAATTATATAATTGAATTTAAAATTTAAAATAATTAAAAGTTGAGGGATTTGAAAAAATAAAAAAAGTTTAATTTAGAGTATACCTATCTATATAAATGATATAAGGCTATTTTAGAAAAAATTCTAAAATAAGAGACATAAATATTAAGAAAGTACTTTTCTTTATAATAGTACTAGGCTATCACCCGTGTTATGCACAAGATAATTATAGATATTTATATTTGTTTTAGATTTTTTTTAATATATAAATTATGTTTTTTAAGATTTTTTATAAAAATAATTTAACAATCTTATCACTAATCATAGTGTATGAGAGAAGTTGAAAAGAGTACTGCAGTAATTATACACGGATTGTATCTATAATTATTTGTATGAAGGGATTTTAAATGCTGATCAAAGGATTTTGACCAAATCAATAAATACAGGCATATAGAAAGACATGTAGATTGAAAAAAATTAATAAATGCTGATCAGGAAATTTTGACCAAATCAATAAATGCTGAGTTTTTTTTTTTAAATAAAAAATTTAGAAAATTCAGATTGGGATATTGAAGCTCCCACAGGGCTTGGAGGTTAAAAACTCATTTTTGCTTAATATATAGTATAGATTTTTTATAAAAATAATTTAATAATCTTATCACTAATCATAGTGTATGAGAGAAGTTGAAAAGGGTACTGCAGTAACTATACACGGATTGTATCTATAATTATTTGTATGAGGGGATTTTAAATGCTGATCAAAGGATTTTGACCAAATCAATAAATGTAGGCATATGGAAAGACATGTGGATTAAAAAAAGTTAATAAATGTTGATCATGAAATTTTGACCAAATCAATAAATGCTGAGTTTTTTTTTTTTAAATAAAAAATTTAGAAAATTCAGAATGAGATATGGAAGCTTCCACAGGGTTTGAAGGTTAAAAACTCTCATTTTACTTAATATATTTTGATCAGCAAAGAAAAATTTCATTAAAAAACATGAAATTAAAAGTACAGAAAGATGACAAAAATCGAGAGAGATTTGAGAAAGTACAAACTATCCCTACTACTGCTACTCGTAACCATCTAACCAACCCCTCGGCCTCACGATATTTAAGATTAAAAAAAAAAAAAAAAAAAAAAAAAAAAAAGGTGAAGAAAGTATGATGAGTGGAGGAGTTGGTAATGGTGTGGGCTCATTCGAATTCATACGT
Organism: Camellia sinensis; assembly: GCF_004153795.1. Taxonomy (NCBI): domain Eukaryota; kingdom Viridiplantae; phylum Streptophyta; class Magnoliopsida; order Ericales; family Theaceae; genus Camellia; species Camellia sinensis. The sequence goes on from NW_021026545.1 coordinate 12,660, forward strand.
TGATGGGCATTTTTGAAAGTCAAAAAGTCGTGCTAGGAATAAGGAGGAAGTGGCGGAGCAACGAAAGTTCGCGTGAAAAATCTCCGGTTTGGTTTACAACTTGAAAATTATTGACAAATTTATTTCTACGAGTGTACAACATTGCTATGTCTGAGGATTGCTTTGATTTAGTTGTAAAATCATAATTAGTGAAATTATTTGGTGAAAAATTAAATTATTATATTGAAAAAAAGTATTTTTTCATTTTTACTCACGAACACTTGATTGTCGGGAAATTCGCTAGAGGGGGTCAACAATGGCAACAACTGCCAATTGGTGTCGATATAGACAGATATGTAAATAGGTAAACAAATATGTGACACATGCATAGATAAATTAGATGAACAAATGATTATGCCATGATATTTTATGTTTCTCCTAAATAAAATAAAATAATAAATCTCTAAAGAATTGAAGTGGGGAAAACGTAGATTGTCATCCAAACTTTTAATTTTAGGCAAGTCAAAATCTTCTCGAACATATACTATTCAAAAAGAAACTGCCAAGAAACTATGAGAATGAAGACCTTCAATGTTCAGCTGCCATGTTTTTCTTCCTTGTGATCATTAATTTCTTTTGTTTTCTTATCCTCTCTTTCTGTCTGGTGCTCTAAGTCAAATGCATGTACAATTGCTTCATAAAGTTTCAATTTTCAAATCAAGGTACCATTGTACTGTCCTACCACGAAAACTAATCTGCTATGGGAATACAAAAATGCCACGTTGAACAAAATTTTGCTCACTTACAAAATGTTTCCCAATGTTTTGTTGTTAACAAATAATTTTAAATGTTGTGCTAATTACGAGAGTTGCGTATGAACTAAGACCTATTTTAAGATGTCTTTTTTTTTAACTTAATGATTTTTTTTTAAACGTGCATAAAAGTAGAAATGTGATATGACCTAAATAAATTAATAAGTTAATAATTTTTTTTTTGTTAGTTGCTAAAATAGGCCTAAGGCCTCGTTTGGGAATAGACTAATTTAGTAACTTTTTTGGTTATTTGGTTAAAATATGAGCTAAAAAAAATTAGTATGTTTGGGATGACTTTTTGACTTTTTACAAAAAGATGTGCAAAAAATAGAGAGAAAAGATAATTTTTGACTTTTTGGTATGAATTGTTGGCTTTTTAATTTTTTTTTTGACTTTTTAACTTTTTGACTAAAAAAGTCATTTGCCAAACGAGACTTAAGTCAAGTTATTAATGCCAAATATTAATCAAACTGGAGCTTCACAGTTTGAATTAGAAGAAAAGAAATAGCATTATTGTAAGCATTGTGGTCATTTTTTGATAAATAATGCCTTAATGCCTTCATTATTGGTGAAACACTTTCAGGGCATGTTTGATTGGGTGGATTAGAGCATGGGATTAGGATTATTAATCCGTGGGCCCAATTATCTCATGTTTGTTTTAACATTTTGGTTTAGGATTATTAATCCAATGGATAATTAATCCAACAAATTTGTAGGATTATTAGTAATGGGGTAGGGGTGGGATTATTAATCCAATGGATATTAATCCAATTGGATAGTGAATCCTACACTAATTTAATAGGATTATTAATACTTCACTATTAGTCTTTTGAATCAAACATGACCTCAGTGTCTAACTAGTCTTTTAAAAGGACAAGAACTATATAAATCATTTCAAATTTCCTTAGTATTTTAAAACTTATTTATTTTACTATAATATCTTTATATATGTGTGTGTATCATATTGTAATCACTCTCTCATTTCAATCTCTCTTTTCTTTGTCTCACTCTTATCATTGTTGCTCTCCATCAACACCATTGCCGCTCTCTACAAGCTCCACTGCCATTCACCGTGAAACCCTTTCTCTACCATCTTTATTGCCACCATTACTCGTTGCATCCACAATCTCAGATTTGAGATCATTCACAGTCGTTATCGCCGAAAAATGACGGTTTGCGATGGTTCGCAAACCTTAAATATGAGATCCTTCACTCTCTTTCTCTGGTTCTGATGGTTCGTACTCTCTCTATGTATGTATGTATGTCACTCACCATTTATGCTCTCTCTCTCTCTCTCTTCTTATTCTTCTTCTTTTCATGATGCTATGTTTTCGAACTCTGTCTCTCTATCTCACTTTCTTTTTCTCATGATGCTTTATTCTTTGAACAATAAAATTTTACTCAGGTTCATGACACAATACTCTCCTGTAAAGCTATCCTCGCAGCTTGTTTCAAAGTAAAATTTTATTTTGAATCATAATAAACTTTACTCTGATTTAAAGTAAAATTTTACTCTATAATAAAAAAATTTAAAAAGTAAAATTTTACTGTCGCTAAGCAGATCAACATGTTGTTAATCAGAGTAAAATTTTACTGTTACAGAAAACATATTACATATTAAGTGAATGAACAAGAGTCAAATTTTACTTTGAGATTTATGAACAAACAAACAAAAAAAACTCTTGATTTTTTATTGTAATATCTCAATTTTTCATTTTTTTGTCAAATCTAAGGTGGTTTTTTTTTAATCTCAAATTTGAAGTTATTGATATCAAATATGAGTTCATAGATATCAAATATAATATGGTGGTGATTGGACTTTAAAAATGGTGGTTCCTAGTAGACAATGAAAATGGTGGAGGTGATAAACAACCGTCGAATTGGTGGAGAAAGAGAGAGATTGCTGTAAAAGAAAGAGAAGAAACAAAGGGTATAATGATCAAATAAAATATTCAAATAACAAATTTTATCCTTCATACAAGATTTTATAATTATGAAGAGGTTTTAAAAGTACTAAATTTTTTTTATCCTTTTAACCAGAAAAGAAAGTTAGGAGGAGTTTATAACTAAATTTTCCTTAATGGGAAATTTATTCAATTTTAACTCTCTCAACTGTGTCCAAAATAACCTTAGGCTTGACCTAACTAAACTAAAATAATGGACACAATCTAACTAAGAAGTCCACCAAATACACAATTGGAGTAATGTATCGACCATGAAACTACTCTTACATGGTGGTGCACCTCAACTCTCTTCACACACGGCAACACTCTTCTTGATTTTCAGCTTTTCCCTTATAAAAAAACTCACTAATTTGATCATTGACCGTTCTCTGATCAGAAACAACCAATTGGATGGCATTGACAGTATTTTTTATTTTTTATGTTTTGTAGATCTATGAGATAAAGCTCATCTCTTCATTGAATCTCATAATCAATCAGTGTGGACCAATTTTTAAGTTTTGAAAATTATCACATAATCAAATAAATATGAAATTTAGAGATATGATTAGCCGATCGAAAATAGCATCAGCCAACTTCATCAAGCATTAGTGCAGAATAATGATATACAAATAAAAAATAAAATAAAAAATCATACAATACAAAATATCTATCTATAAATGGTATTTTCATTTTAAGTGCAGGCTTGAAATCTCCAATTCTGAATAACAGACCCACACGGGCCGCACCACGCTGGTACCAGAACAAGTTAGTGCTGGACAGGCCCATATATTTGTACAAGCATAAAGCCAATTCTCTATTGGGTCGCCCATAGAGCACTCTGTCAAAGGCTATACAGGTCCACGCCAAATTACACCAATTGAATTGTAAACTGTCAATTTTGCCTAGAGAATCTTCATCACAGGCCAATCGCTTGGAGGCAAACATTTGGTAAAGCAATTCAAGGGTTACAAATTTGGATGTTGGATATTTAAAGAAAATGAATAGTGTTATGGAGGCCTTCTTACATAATTGCACTTATTTGGGTTACATTAATCAATATCTCATTTTTACTTTTTTACACAATTTTTATAAAAAGTTAAAAAGTACACTTATTTAGAACATTCTAAACTAATCCTAAATATGGAGAATCAATCCATCCTCTTCTTAAAGAGCATTTCCAACCTAGCACTCTTAATTATGGCATGAAAATACATTTTTTTTTTTTAATTCCAAAATGAATATAGAGTATCTCACTATTCACCCAAACTTCAACCACAAATCATCATTTTCCTCCAAAATATTTTCATCAAAAAGTGAATAATTTTTGTTCATTGAAAAATATTTAAATTTCAAATTTCAAATTTTTGTTAAGTATATTTAATATTATACTCATTTCAAAAGTATGAGCTCACTCGTTTTAATGATACCAAATTTATAAAACTTAAATTTACTTCATTAAAAGTTACTTGTAATATAATCAAAATATAAAATAAATAGTGTTTTGGAGGTGATCTTTTATTTTTTGTCCTCCCTCTAAATTTCGAGGATCAACCCATCATCCTTCTAAATAGAAATGGATTTAGAGAATGGGTTAGGGATGAAAATCTTTCAAAAATGAATAAATGGAGAATGGGTTGAAGATGGTCATATGGAGATGGTTTTAGAAGATGGGTTACAGGTGAAAATTCTTCAAATATGAAGATATAGGTAATGGGTTAGAGATGCTTGACACTTTTACTTCACTCCATAAATTTGATTATTTGAAATGTATTTCAGTTTTGAAGATGAGATTTGTGTACTTTTAAGACATGCTTGATTCCTCGGCATTGCCATCTAATTAAGAATTATTATTATTTTTGTCTTTAATGATAATTTTTTTTTTAAATTATGTCAAAAAGTTTAATTTTTTAGATCCGTCTGGTGTAGAAATATATATATATATATTAAATTGAAAAAAAATCCTTAATAAATTCACTAAAAAAATCCGAAAAAATCAATTATTTTTGACTTTTTCTTTTTCAGTAGATTTTTAATATATATATATTTTTCCGAAAAACCCTTTTATTTTTTATTTTTACTTTAAAAGCACATTAAACAAAATTAACAAAAGTAAAATGTAAAATACGACTATTTTATCTGAGAAGTGGCGTGGAACAATTTTTATCGCAAAATAATCAAAATCTTCTCACTAAAATAATTAGGGAAATGCTAAGTGTCATGAAGAATTTTCATGAAAACTGTCATGAAAATCATCTGCACCGTTAGATCAGGAGACACATACCTGATCTAACGGTGCAGATGATTTTCATGACAGTTTTCATGAAAATTCTTCATGACACTTAGCATTTCCCTAATTATTTTAGTGAGAAGATTTTGATTATTTTGCGATAAAAATTGTTCCACGCCACTTCTCAGATAAAATAGTCGTATTTTACATTTTACTTTTGTTAATTTTGTTTAATGTGCTTTTAAAGTAAAAATAAAAAATAAAAGGGTTTTTCGGAAAAATATATATATATTAAAAATCTACTGAAAAAGAAAAAGTCAAAAATAATTGATTTTTTCGGATTTTTTTAGTGAATTTATTAAGGATTTTTTTTCAATTTAATATATATATATATATATTTCGTGCTAAAATCATTAACTGACATAGTTATTAGAACACTTGTTTTAATTATTTTTATTTCATTAACTATATTTATCTATTGTGCTAGTCATAATTTTTATTAGGTTATTATTAATTTTTAATTGTAAAAATCTAATTCACCCCATCTTAGGTTGTCTTTTGGATAACAAATTCAAACTCTATTTTATAAAAATATTTTTAAAAATTTTAATTTTTTTGTTATGTATTTGGTTACAATTTGAGTGTAGAGTTGTGAAACTAGTATGGAATTTCGAGTTATGTGTTTGGTTATGAGTTTTAAAAATAATTTCTTTATTAAGTTTTGTTTTATGTGTTTGGTTACGCTTTGAGTGTAGAGTTATTTTTAAATTTAAAATATTAATGTTTTAAATTATTTAAAATTTTTGAACATCAATTTAAAATTTTTGAATATTTATTTTAATTTTTTACTTATTAAATTTTTTAGATTATTTAAATTATTTAAATATTTATGATTTAAATTTTTTGAATATTTATTTTAAAAAAAAATTATTTCCTTTGTAGTATTTTCAATTAAAAAATTGATTAATATTATTTTCTGTTAATAATAATTTTTTTAATTGAATTTTAAAAAGAGTTTGGTTTTGAGTGTTGATCAAAATTTTTAATAGTATGAAAGTAGTTTGTTTTGTTATGAGTTATAACAATTTGAATTAAGTTTTGAAAACTCTTTCCAAAACTCATAACCAAACAAATTTTCTTACTTCACATGTCAAATCAAACTTTTAAAACTCAATTTTACACCCAATTCAAAACTCAATTCAACACTCTATTCAAAACTCATAACCAAACAAAATTTCTTACTTCACATGTCAAATCAAACTTTCAAAACTCAATTCCACACTCAATTCAACACTCTATTCAAAAATCATAACCAAACAAATTTTCTACACTCAAATTATAATTCCACAACTCACAAACTCAAAATACAACTCATGCTCTCAAATTATATTTACAAAACTCTACCAAACGCAACCTAAACTTTTGAAAAGTTTATTTTAACTCTTTAGATTATAAAATCTTATAAATAGATTTTTTAAACTATTAAAAAGTATTATTTTATCTTCTAAACTATAAAATTATACAAATTGACTCCCTAAACTATTGTGTGATTCACTTTGACCATTTTCATTTAGAGGATTCAATTTATACACTTCTATAATTTAGGGAGTTCATTTGTATGATTTCATAATTTAGAGAATAAAGTGTTACTTTTTAATAGTTTAATGATCTATTTGTATAATTTTAGAATTCAAGGAATCAAAGTAACACTTTTGATCAATATTGTGGGGGATATATTTTTAGGGTTGTCCACGTGACGTTGGCCAAGGTATCACGTGGATAGACTGAGTTACAGAGGTATGGTGCTATCCGAGGTATTCGGACGGAGAAGAAGAGTTTTAAATGATATCAAACTACCTGTTTGGATAGAGATGAGACTCTTGAGGAGATTCATATTAATCCGAATAGTGTGAGTTATGATAGATGTTATCCTTATAAAGAATAGAGTCTTACAAAGTGATACTCTTAGGGACCATGGCACAACTAACTATAAAAAGTAAGGCACTTTGTGGGTTTAAGGTATATTTTACTCTATGAGTACTGTAATTGAGTTGTTATTTTTGAGGGATAAATTGACTAATTTGATCGTCAGAGTGCCCCGGGTGGACGAGCCACCAGTTTTTGTTATCTTCTTGTGGGTGGACGAGCCACACTGGTTTTTGTTATCTTCTTGTGCGTAGGTGTTGGATTTCTTTATTTTTTCATATGCTCTACAACTAAATTCCTTAAATCTCAATAGAAGATCTAATTTAATTGTGAAGTTAAAAATCAACACCTACTGTAAGGAAGTATTTTGTGAAAGATAGCACGTGGCAAAGGTGACACCGAAGTGTCAGCTAAGGTGCCACGTGGCCTAGTCACACGTCGAGATGATCTCGACTAGGCCGAGGTTGTCTGTAAAGATACCGGAATCCGAGAAAAGCAGATAAGGGACAAGAGTCCTAGAACAGGAGAGGATCTCAGTTTGGATAAGGATAAGGCTCAATGAGAGTTTATCCCTATCTAGCTGAAGGTCCAGGATGAGCATGGAGCCTGAGTCCATTGAAGTAAGGCTTCTAGAGGGGTCAGGTCACTGTTGGTTATAAAAGCAGGGCACTCTCATGGGTCAGAGGTAAGTTCTTTCTTGTGAGTTTAAGCACAATTTGCTATCTTTGAGAGATATTGATTACTAACTTGATCGTCAGAGTATCCCCAGAGTAGACGAACCACTACTAGATTCTCATCTTCTTGTGCAGGTTGTTGGGTTTAATCTATTTTGCCGATGCTCTCCAACTGAGTTCCTTTTTTGGTTGTGTGGTCGGAAAACAACATCTACAATTTGGCGCCGTCTGTGGGAACTTAAGGAGAATAGATGGCCAACGATAGACAAGAAGAAAATATTACGGATGACATTAACAGTGAGAGCTATGACACATGGAGATCCTAACATCGGGAAAGAAAACCGTAATGAAAGACACAGAATCCAAATCTTGGGGAGAAGGACATTGACAAGTAGGGGAATGCCCTGAAGAAAGCTAGCCGAGATGAGTATTACAACGAAAGTAATCTCCAATTATAGAAGGATAGATGCCTAAAGAGGGACGGCGAGATGAAAGGGATGGCGAACAAGTTGGCAAAACTACAGTCGGTTGTCAACTTCATAATGCAGAACAACGTGATGCAACCACCGTTTCTGTTACAGGACATGCCAGTACCAGCGGCAAAGACTGACGCCTAGAAAGGAGGGTAGAAAACAATCCCAGTAATCCCGTAGTATGGCAAGCAAAAGGAGATGTAGCTCGACTTTTCGCACTCCTTTCAGAAAACGACAAGCCCTACTGTAGCTTGACTTTCCGTGCCCCCTTTTGGAAGACGAATAAGACATGCAGTATCGAACTCTCACTGTTCTGAATCTAATCTCACAAGTGCAATGTGAAATAGATAAACACCAAAGAGTCCAAATCCGGCAAATCTTTTTGAAAAATTGATTTTGAATTAATATGCCAAAAATTGACTGTTTTACCAGATATACAGTCGCTACTTAAATATTTTTAGAAAATTTAAGAAACCCATGACTTATGCCAAAGGCCACGTGTCCGTCATTATCAAGATTGTCTTAGCTCGGGAACTTAGGTACGAGAGGGAAAGGTCATGAATTGAGCAAACCCGCTTGCTCGATCAAAGATTGGCCTCTACTAATCATGATGTGAATCTTATTTATATTATATACTCTTGTTCTGATTATTAGGCTAAAATTACTATGTGATGCCTACACACACAAGTATAGACTAGCTTGCAAAAATTAGAACACTTGATTTCATGTTTGTTTTGAAAAGAGTTTGTAAATGTGCCACTCGAAAAAAAGTGGGCTTAAATGTACATGAATCAAACCATCCCAATTCAAGCAACTAGCTTTCATCTACAGGCATTCAAACAGTTTATCACTTAAGTACTTAGCCTCATGGCAAATTTGTTAGACATGGCAACAATCACACTCATGCAATATGCTAAAGCAAATAAAAGCTTACCTAGTACTCCAAGGTAAGCCAAAAGAAAGAAAGAGTTAGAAAATATGCATGCCCTAACTAATACAACATGACTAATGCAACACATTCGATAATGCAACTAATAGACCTGGCTACTAGTTATGACATGTGAATCAATTTGATAGCATACTGTCACACCCCTAACTCGCCCCTAAAAGTTTTGGGCATGACCTAATAAAAAACAGACACTTATCCTGCTATATATGATATTCGGGGCCTGAATGGAAGCGTTAATATAATAGAATAACATGCAGACACATCCATTGAGCGACTACAAATATGCCAGGACCATGACTCGGAATTAAATATCTAGTGAACATGCATCTGAGATTAAGTTACATACACATTTACAAGTCCAGCCCAGAGGTTGGGCATATAATAAACATTAGATACAAATCTACTTCAGCCCACAAAACATTAGTACAAAATGACAAAGTTTAGCAAAATTGCACTAGCATGCAAAGGGCTTCTCCAAGTGCCTGGTTGTCTTTAGGTTGACAAAAGATAGATGATAACGATGCTAGGACTGACCTCCAAGTTGATTACCTACAGAATCAGACAAAATTACAGAGTGAGATAAGCTTAGTGAATAATAACACTTAAGCAGTTTAATAACCTACTTTAACCACAATGCATAATAGTGCATTCACAAAAATGAAATCCAAATAGTGAGTCTGATATTGTTTTACTTTCAGAACGGCCTTGGGCCTAGTATTACAGTTATAATAGAACGGCCTACTGGCCTAGAAATACAGAACAACCTTTCGGCCCAGAAGTATACTGAACAGCCTTTCGGCCTAGAAATGTAAAGAACAGCCTTTCGGCCCAGAAATGTACTGAACAGCCTTTCGGCCCAGAAATGTACTGAACAACCTTTCGCCCCAGAAATGCACAGAACAGCCTTTCGGCCTAGAAATATACTGAACAGCCTTTCGGCCCAAAAATATACAGAAATGTAGTCAACCTTACATTGTCACCAAGTTCCGATCAATACATATCTTAATGTCGTGTCTACCAGAAAACAGAATGTACATTTCGTGTACTATTACTCACAGTGTTGTTGTGGAGCGGTGGTTCCTCCGGTGGTGTGTCCTACACACATAGATAACACATATTAGTTTCTTTCTTCTTTTAAACCATTTCTTACATTTTTACATTTCAATTGCATGTACAATCATAAACAGGTATCAAACAAAAATTTCGAAAAGAGCTGAGGGTTAAGCACGTAAAACGGAGCGAACGAAATTTCTGACCTGGGCCGCACGTGCGGCCATAACCTCCGCTCGTGCGGACATGTACCGCACGTGCGGTCCCCCTCCACCGCTGGAGCGACCAAAAATAGTATGCATTTTCCATTTTTCTCCTCTTGGCCGCACGTGCGGCCATGACCTTCGCACATGCGATGGTAACCCCTGTTTTGGGCAGCTCGACTTCAACACAAATTTTAGCAATACCAATTCATTTTTCATGCAAACCAAGATTAAACTAATGCAATACCTTAATCCAACATCACCAATACATGAATTACAACTTGAGTATCACAAGATAAACATGCTTAGGGGTTTAATCAAATCACAACCTTTCCAAATTTCATCCTTGGATTCAAATTCCTCATGTTCATAAAACATAATGTCATGGGGTTGGCATAAAACCAAAGATTGAAGTATAAATTTCATACAACACCTAAATTAGGTGTCAAAGTAACCAATTGATGAGAACCCTTTTGAATCAAACATAAATCATAAACATAAACCTCAACTACAAACCCTAAGTTGTTAAAACAAGAATAACCCTTTCTTAAGTCCAAGTGAAGGTTGATTAGGTTGAATTGGACTTACCTTGAATTAAATCCCACAACTCTCCTCAATTTTGACAAGCTTCTTGTTGAATTTCTTCTCCCCCAATTCTTCATCTCCACACTCTTTATTTTCTCTCCCAGGAGATATTTCTAGTTTTTGATCAAGCTTAAGAGGCCTTAAATTTACATATCCATATATAAGAGCATATAGGACAAAATTCAATCGTTTAATCATTCCAAAATTGAAATTTCGTAAACATGCTTAATATTACTTAAAAATTATGCTGATCACAGATATATAACCAATTTCAGATAATTAAGCCGTTAAGGCTTCCAATTTCTGATTCGAACAGTTTAAGTGCGACAGATAATTTCCTTATTCAACAGATAAGAACTCATATTTCCAAGTTTCACTTAATTCAACGTAATTTCACATAGAGTTTCACAATGAGCATTCAAAAGCACAGAATAGAGGGCTGAAAAGATACCAGAATCATGTACGAGGGTCGGGTTATTACACATACGGTTTAACACGTTTTCAACGAAGTATGTAAACTACAATGCTTTGCTAGAATGATGAACCGCGCCTCGGTGCATGCAAAACAATGGATGCAAGGCATGAGAGATGCTAAACGAAACATGATGCCCTAAACTAAACATCATAAGCAGTTAAATAAAAGGGAGAAAGACGTGGGGTTGGAAGACATACACATTATTACAAGTTTGCATCCTCACGCAAGAGGGTCCGAATGAACTAACTAGCTAAGCTAATTACTGCAAGTTAACTAACTATTACAAAACGAATGGAATAATTGGCTAAGCTACTTAACTAATTATTACAACAACAAATTAATAAACTATTCTAGCTAATTAACTAATTATTACAACAAATCAAATAGTCTATGTAACTAGCTAATTAATTACACTAATTAACTATTTAACAAATTAGAACTAACTAATGAATTACAAATTAACTAATTACAACATGAATACAATATGAGAGAAGTATTACGCTAACTACTCTAACTACTCAGTCTCAGGAAATGAGAAATGTTCATGTATGCGCGGATTTCCACCCGAAAAAGGCACTGTTCTTTTGCCAGATGTCTCTATTGCACAGTAGAACACTTGCACTGTTTTTCACCTCAAAACCAACTCTGTTTTGTTTCAAAAGGGCATTATTGAGATTTGCAAAGGTGGCCGATAGGTTAGAAGTGGTGGCCTGCCGGCCACAAATGATGGTCTGTCGTCCACAAAAGATGGCCTGCGGACCACTGATGCTTGGTTTTTCCAGCTGCAATAGAGCAAACAGAGCAAGAACTAGATATTCTTAGGGGCACCTTACAACTCCTTATCATTAAACAGCTCATATGAGTGGTAAACTTGATTCACAAACCATCAATGGATGTAATTTCATTGCATGATGGCCTATGAACCAAAGTATGCAAGTTCAATAAATGAAACAAATAAAGACTCTCAAACCTCCTCCCTATCATGGATTGATCAAGGGAAGTGATCGACAATGACTCTTGAATCGTTTACATCACTAACAAGTATGAAATGATTCAAGACTCAAGGGTTCAATTAATATCCGATTGAACCCAGCCAAGTTATTATCTTACATCATTTTTAGCCCTTATTTTTTTACTCCATTTTAATTACCAACCATTCCTTAGTAAATTAAGGGAAAATTTAGTTATAAACGCTCTTTACCTTCCTTTCATTGTTAAAAGGACTAAGAAAAAAATTATATTTTTTAAACCCCCTCATAATTATAAAATCTTACATAAAGGACAAAATTTATTATTTAAATATTTTTATGACTATTATACCCTCAATTAATTCTTCTCACTCTCTCCCCCACTCTCTTCCTTTCTAAATCCATAGACAGCTTCTGCATATATAATCAGGGAGTATCAGATTTTCGATCAATTTGCAATCAATTTTTTTTTGGTAAAGATTAAGAGATTCAAATTAGAGAGATGATCAGAACCAGTGTTGTTTCGCGGCGAAAGAGATCGTCGGAGATGATCGAAGACAACAGAGTAGAAGATGTTGTCGGCGGCGAAGAAGAGGCAGAGGGCGGAGAGAGAGGTGACGGAGCCGGTGAATCCGGTGGTGAATCTGGTGGCGCCGCACGGGACGCTAGGGAAGAGAAACTCGAAGAAGGCGCAGATCGGGTTGAAGTAGATGAGAAAGAGTACGAAGAGATATGAGAAGACGATCGAGTGGAGGAGGAGGAATACTGAAGTTTGCCAATCATCCATGCTGTAGATTGAGTAGATCTGTGTCCAATCTCTCCCTGTTTTCCCCATTTTTTTTTAAATCTAATCACACTCTTTGATTGAAAGTTTCAAAAGCTGCAATTTTTAAATGAAAACCGTTACTCAACGCTACAAGATCTAGTAAAAAAACTTCAAATCAGAGCTAATTGCGAGACATACGAGTAAAAATTCGATGCAAATTGCAAAAACTAATTGTGATTGATTTATGATGATTCAACTTACAGTAAAGATCTGAGAGGAGTACGTTCTTTGGCCAATTTAGGCATCTTCTAAGAGATTCGATTCGACCTCAATCCCGATTTTTGTTGTTTTGTATCTAATTTCATTTGACAGAACCAGAGTAAAATTATTGCTCTGTTTTTTTCATTTGACAGAACCAGAGTAAAATTATTGCTCTGTTTTTTTCATTTGACAGAACCAGAGTAAAATTATTGCTCTGTTTTTTTCATTTGACAGAACCAGAGTAAAATTATTGCTCTGTTTTTTTCATTTGACAGAACCAGAGTAAAATTATTGCTCTGTTTTTTTCATTTGACAGAACCAGAGTAAAATTTTACTTTTAGTTTCAGAATGTAAAATTTTACTTTCATACAGAGTAAAATTTTACTCTGAAATATATAGTGAAGATGACTTAATAGGAGAGCTGATAGATATGAGGATAATATAGTAAAAGAAACAAGTTTTAAAATATTAGGGGATTTTGAAAGTACTTATATAATTCTTGTCCTTTTGAAAGACAAATTAGATAGTGAGGGGGCTATCACCAAATCCCCTTAAATTAAGTCCAAATGTGAGCTTTAAGTCCTCTAATGGAAAGAAACATCAAACCAATAGTTGTTTTAGGCATAAGAGAAGTGTCATGCCGTTAGTAATGAACCCCCAAAGAGATTAAACCATTAAGCATAACACCTTAATCTCATGCCTAAACAAGCAACTAATTTGAGCCAACTTTCAAAGCAAAGCAAAAGCCAAGAAATGAGGGAGATTGCAGAAGTGATTAAAGGTAATCACAAGAATGGAAAGCTATAAATAAATGCTATCAACTCAAACAGAATGGTAGCTAAGGCCTAGACCACCAAACCTGTGAGGACCATTACACTACAAGCATGCTCTACAAAGCATAAATGAAACTAACACATAAAAAAAATCCTAATATAGACTAAAACAGTGCTGGAATTGAAGTAAAAATAACTAAAAGAGTAAGCTAAAATAATAGAAAATTTAAGCTAGTAAACAAGTCAAAGGAGGGATGGCTAACCCCTTGATTTTTGGGACTTCAAAACATGATTTTTAGCCTCTGAAAAACTCTGAAATTCAGTGGTAAAAAGTTGGAAAAAATTTGAGAAAGAAATGGGAAACACAAGTGTAAAAGCTTAGAGAACAAGGTTCAAAGAAGGGTGGTTAACCCCTCTACCTTTAATATTCTTAAACCACAAGCTTCAGCCCATAAAAACAGTTGAAAACCAGTTCAAAATTAGCAATAGAAGATAGAAAAGAAGTAATGCAAAGAAGTTAGTAATTATACCTATTGAAGAGGAATAACACTTTTGTCACAAACCAACAAGTTCTCACTCTCAAGGGCTGAAATTTGGACTCAGTAATGTCAACAATGAGAGCTCTAATATTGGTTTAGGAAGTGTAGAGAGAGAGTGTATAGGTTACAAGATAGAGATTGAAAGACAATTTCAAGTTTTGCCCTTTTTGAAAATTTTTGTAACCTTAAATCAAGAAGAGAGGTCCCTATATATGGAAGAACAACCTCACAGGTTGGAAATATCTGTATAGGAATAGCTGGAGCTTTTGGGGGACAACTAGCACAAAATATCTTTGTTTTTCACAAGTGGCCGGCAGGCCAGAAGTGTGGGTTGCTGGCCACAAATAGTGGCCTGCTAGCCACAAAAATCTACTTTTAGGCCCGACTTCAAACGAGCATATCTCCTTCATCCGGACTTGGCTTTAGGAGATTCTTGAGTCTAAATTGAAGCCTCGGAAGTCTACTTTCCAATGGTGATGGCCTCACAACTAAGGTCTAAGTGTAGAAAGAGATAGGCCTGATTTAGTGAAGGCTGCTTAGTTCTTTCTTACTGGTTTTATGCTCAACCATTTCCCCAACTAGGTTTCTTCCCTCCCCTCTTATTTTCTTCAACTCCAATCCTAAAAATAAGAAGTTTTTAAAGATTTTCAAAGAGTTCACATTTCTTTCATTTATTTCCACTTTGTCCGTACTCGGTTTATCGAAAAGTGTAATATTTTAAGTAAAATGTGAGCCTTGGAACATCGTAAAAGCATTTTCAAAAATATTTCGAAAGAGAGGGTTTAGGGTCTAAAATAGTTTTGGTCCAAATAGGGTGTAATGTTAGGATTTAGAAGCTCTTCTTACTGAAGAAATCGAACGTTTGTACAGTGTATCTTTCATCATCGAGTATTCAACCTGAGGCGCCCAAGTCTCAAGGGTAGTCAAAAATGGGGTGTCTACAGTTGTCCTTCGTTGCCAGAGCTCGAAGTCATGAAGTGACGTGAGTGAATGTCAAAGTCCGAAGACGACCCATTTTGACAAGGCCGTAAGACTTGGGCAAACAAACAAAATGTAGATGTAGTTGGTTGAACCCAAAGGTTACCTACGTATCCCGTTCCAAGGAATCAAACCAGCGTAGTTCAGGGTCAGAATGCAAAATGATACACAATGTAATGAAATCATGCAAATGATATACAATGTACTGAAATCATCAAACCACAAGAAGTGCAAACCACACGAATACCATAAAGGAATGAAGATACAAATCAAACTACGTTTTATATAGAAAAGAAGTGGGCAAGCCAAACGATGCCTAACATAGACTAAGTGCCTACACCCTAAATACGAGCCTCAACGCAACATGGGTACTTACACATAACAGAACCATGTTTCAACGTAAAAGGGCTGCGAGCAAATACAAAACTATGTTTTCGCAGAAAGAGTACAAGTAATTGAGTAGTATGATATAAGTAACGAATGATCTGCTGGGAAAAGATAATTATCCTAAATACTGAATGCAACAAGACAAAGTACAATGCAATGGATGCAATGAATGCAGTGAATAACGGGCGTAAGCCAAACTACGTCTTACCTAGAAAAGGCATGGACACAAAACAGACCACGTCTAACATAGAAAAGGTGTTGACACCCTTAATACTGGCATCAGCGCAACATGGGTACTTATACATGATAGAACCATGTTTCAACGAGGGAAAGGTATGAGCACATGCCACACTAAGCTTAACATGGAAAGGATGCAGGCGATAAAATAGTATGATGTAATGGGTGTAAAGGATAGTGTAGTAAATGAATAGGGTGACATACTCCAACCATGCTGGAATTGTGAGAGGAGGGAGGACATATCCCAAACACGCTGAAATCGTGTGAGGAAAAAAACACTCTAACTACGCTAAAATCGTGAGAAGAGGAAGAATAAATCCCAAATATACTGAAATCGTGAGAAGAGGAAGAACAAATCCCAAACACGTTGAAATCGTGTGAGGAAAGGGACACTCAAACCACGCTGAAATCGTGAGAAGATGAAGAATAAATCCCAAACACACTGAAATCGTGTGAGGAAAGGAACGGTCTAACCACGCTGAAATCATGAGAAGAGGAAGAACAAATCCCAAACACGCTGAAATTGTGTGGGGAAAGGAACACTCTAACCACGTTGAAGTCGTGAAAAAAGGTCCTGAGAAAACCGCTCAAGGTCGTGTTCCATGCATCCTGAGATAAATTCCAAATACGCTGAAATTGTGTGAGGAAAGGAACTCTCAAACCACGCTGAAATCGTGAGAAGAGGTCCTGAGAAAATCATTTAGGGTCGCGTTCCACGTGTCTTGAGCAAATTCCAAACACGCTGAAATCGTGTGAGGAAAAGAACATCCCAACCACGCTGAAATCGTGAGAAGATGTCCTAAGAAAATCCTCGAGGGACAACGATCCTAAACGCTGCTAGGCGTAAAAGGATAAATGATACAAGATAACACAAGATGTAAATAAATGCAATAAGTGCGATGATATGATACATGTTACAAGCAATGTAGTGCATGATGTTTAGGGAATGCAATAAACAAGCAAAGTGGAGCTTTAGAAAGCACATCATGGGGCAAGTGGCGATGAATCGCTCTACTCTGACAGGGATCTCCCTTTATGTTCTTTGAACTCTTACCTTCATCTCACAGTTCAAAGGCAAGCAAATGTTGACAAGGGGTAACCTCTGCATGTAGAAGCCACGAATGCCATTTTTCTTCCTGATCATATTCACAACTTTCGCTATTCTCCAACGGAGTGACAGACTAGGTTGGTTCAATATCCAAAATTGAGGCGCACACGTGCTACCTCAACCTATGGGACTACCATACAGATTTCAAGCTGGGGATCCACCCTTAGGTATTTCAACCAGACTTTAGTCTCGGAAATTCCAAACCTTTGTGTTCTAGGCATCGCCATTCGAACTCTAGTTTCCACCGTCGTTGTTGGTCTCATAGGAACTCATTGGGAACATAGCCAAGATACCTCTGGCAGGGAATGGTACTCAGGGAGAGCTCTTTGATTGCCATTCTAGCTTGAAGTAAGCTTGATCACCATGCTGACTTGAAGCAGGCTTAAGCTTGAGCTTGAGGTCGAGGTATACTCATACTCCAAAGAAATGACAAGGCTTCAAAAGGTGCCTCCAGAATGCAATCTCGAAATTTGCTGAAGTTGAAACACACTCAAATGCTCCAATTTTCTCTCTTTTCTTTTGCTTTGTAATCTGAAACCTATGTAGCTTCAGATAGGTCCTTGTTCTATTACTCTCTCTATTGATCAAGGTTAGACCCTGCAGTTTATGGGGAAAAAAAAAGAATTCTATATTGCACATCATGATGGGAATGACACGACACTCAGAGCACAAAACAATTTATTTTTGCAAACAGAGAATGAGTTCTTAACCGGGTATTAAGCCTACGACTGACCACAGTCAAAATGACTCAATAAAGGAAAACAAAGTAAAACAACCTAAACACAAATATTTACACTCACAACGACTCAAAACAAGAATTGAGACAAACAAAAACAACAAACACAACATTCAGATATGTTCCAATGGCAAGAGACCTCTCGGTTCATGGGGAGTTTACTTCTCCAGGTATTGTTTCCCACTCTTTCATATTCGTGATTCTCGCATCACTTTGGCACTCAATCTCTATTTTCTCTGAAAAGCCCTTTCTTTACTTTTTCTCTTAGCACACATCTCTCTATTCTTTAGTCTCTCTTATTTTTTATCTCTTCACACGTGTGGTTGATGGATAAGCTGGAAGTTGTGGATCTTATGAGGGGATCAAATATCCAGCATTCGTGTTTCGCACCTAGTTCGATACCTCACTACTTGAGAGAGTTTTTGGCCTCTGCTGCTAGCTTCAGTTGTGTCCTTTTCTGGCAAGTGCATTGATAATAGGGAAAAGCCAGAAAACCTAACTCGACTATGCCCCTAGTTCATCATTTTGACCATTTTTTGTTTTTGATTTCCGCTAAAACAATTTTGACCAACATGAAGGTTAGATTAACATGCTTGTTTGACTTTCTCCTTTGAAATCATGTAAGTCAATCTATGAGCATTGAAATTTTTCCTTTTTTGGGTCCAAGAAATGGTCCAGTTTTGAAAAAATAGAATAATTTGCAAAAGGATTAGCCAACTTCACTAAAAATCTTCAAAATTGTTTGCAAATGGCCACTACCCGACCAACGAGGAATTAACTCTTGAGATGCGCAACCTCATATCTGAACTTGAATTGTCTTACAACTGGATCTTTTAATGGACTAGGACAACCAAATTTGAACGAAGATGAGCCAATTGGACATGGATAGAATAACCGAGTTGAACAAGCCAATCAACATGGATGAGACAAATAGGTTGAAAATGGTTAGGGTCGAACTTCAGGATGAAGTTGCCTACGTATCCCGAAGATGGAATCAGGCCTTACGTCGTTCCTGGTTAAGGTGCACTCGGGTATTAACACTCTCCTTTTACGCTCTAACTTTTGCCAAAGCTGCCCTTCCGAGTTTTAAACCTTGCAAGTTATTTTTCTTTCTTTTTTCACTTTTTTTCTCTTTTTTATTTTTTTATTCTTTTTCTTTTCTTTTTGCTTCTTTCTTTTCTTTTTTCTTTTTTTTCATTCTCTCAATTTTGTTTTGTTTTGTTTTGTTTTGTTTTGCTTTGTTTTGTTTTGTTTTGCTCTAACTTTTGCCTGGGTTGCCCTTTCGGGTTTTCAGCCCAGTGAGCCTTTCAAGGATAGAAAAGTTTAACTTGTTTATGTTGATTGGCCGCAGGATCTCCAAGCCATCTGGATCCACGAGAATGGCTACTGTCTGTTGATGATGTAGTCTTGATGATGTAAGGTCCCATCCAATTGAGTTTGAATTTGTCCATAGTGTCGTGGATAAGAACTTGATTGACCTTCACCAAAAATTTTCTTCTCTCAGATTTTGGGATTTGGCTTTCTTGCCGACCTCCATTGGTTTGAGGAATGATCCACTTTTGAATCTTTGAGAATATTTGACCTTTTTACCTCTAGTTCAAGGGCTATTTCTCATCCAAACATGCAAGCTTCCTTTGATGACATATGACCTTCTTACCCATAGTTTAAGGGCTGCTTCGAATTCAGCTATGCAAGCCTCACATTGTGGTTGATTGTTTAAGCATTCTGCATCAAGGGTCAAGTCTCGAGGTCGTGAGTGATCCTATGCTGTACAATCTCAAAATCAATTCCAGGTATGTCTTCGTAGGACTACGCAAAACATTTTTTTGAATTTTTTTAATAAAGCGACTAGTCACTCATGCTCTTCTGAAGACAATGTAGAACCAATCTATATCAAGCCGAGATTCTTCTCAGTACTCACATTAACAGACATGATTTCATTCATTAAGGGCTTACTATGCCTCTTTTTCTCTCAGTCAATCAAATTTTGCAAATCCCAAGGAATTCCATCCTTTTTGTTTTTACCACAATTTTGTAAACAATTTTGAAAAACTTTGGTCAATGAAATGGTTTAAAGGCACAGAGAAGTAGGTGAAAATAATTGCAATTCATTCAGATCTGCTAGCTCAACTAGCTCAATGATAGAAACAGATGCAAAAGAAAGAGTTAAAAGACAAACAAAACAAGATAGTGATGTCTGAGTTAACACCACCGAAATCACCAAACTCTAACACCACAAGACTGACTCAACACGACTCAGCATCCAGTTTAGAAAAGTAATAAACAACATTTTCAAATTGCTAAACTCTGATGCATGCCACCCACCATGCCCGGAGTAAAATGAGTGCCATCAGTAGGTGGTTCATTCCCGATCATAGAACCAGTCGCATTATCCCCCTAAGTTCATTGATCCAGCATCGATAGACTTTGTAGGACCTGGTGAGGCAATGACCTTGTTGTCAATCCGATCTTGTACTTCATGGCGAAGGCGAAAACAATGGTCAGTGTCATGGCTAGGTTGCTAATGGAAGGCGCAATACTTGGCAGTACCATGTTTGGCTGGAAGGCGATCAAGGAGAGGCCAAGCGTCAAGGGGTTTGAGATGGCCTTGTCTTATAAGGATTTGGAGAGCTTTAGACAAGGTCATTTAAAGGGGATTGAAGGTGTGGTTACTAGTTCTGACAAGGGGGTTGGCAGGTGTTGCCTGGCTTACTCCCTGATTCAAAATGCTTCCAACCTGAGCGACAAAAGCATCATCTATTGCTTTTGCAACAATTACAAGAACTCGTTGTTTGTTCAACCCTTTGATCTTCAAAGCCTCAATAGCCCACTAAAGATGTGTGTAGGGATCAACACTTGCCCCGACCTTGTTCTTGCCACTTGCTTAAGCTTTGCTAAGGGATTGGGTAGCTATATCGAAGCGATACCCATTTGTTATTGACCTGCCTTCACCCAAACTGGAGATAGCTTTGGGTTGGCCCTTTCTAATTGCAGCTCGCCCCAATATTGGAGAAATTTTAAATATAAAATTTATGGCATGTGGTGTAGTCGATGATGGAGCCAAGATCCCAAAGGCTAAATCTGCCACAATTCTCTAAAGATCTTCAATCATGCTCATTAGAACAGAAGTAGTAGGTTCATGGGTTTGAGATGATTGGGGTTCAAGTGCATCCATCATACACAAGTTTGTGCTTTCCGAAATGAACACCTTAGGCTTGGGTAAACGGGCTGGGGTGATGTATATGCTGGGGTTGTAGGTGGATTGTAGTGTATGGATTAGGTTGAGGTGTGAAGGTAATGGGTTAGTGGCGGCCTGAGGTCTGTTTGGTGGAGCTATGTTCTCTTTGTCAATAAGATCATGAATCTTATAACGGATGGAGATGTAACGATTTGTATCATGATTGTGTTGTTGATGATAAGCACAGTGTTTAGCGAGGTCATATCTTGGTGGAAGAGAATTTGGGAGGGGTCGGGGTTCTAGGAGCTCTAGGTGCCATTTTTCTAGTAGCATTTTCAAAGCTTGAGAGAGTGCCACGTAAAGAGGATGGAAATTTTGGGCTTGGGATCGAGTTGAAGCGGTTGGTTTTAGACTATTATCAGCAAAAGGGTTTTGATGGGACTGGTGACAGTGTTTACTTTTGAGCATTTCACAGCAGTGCTACCATTGGTAGTAGCATTGGAACTGCGAATAACATTCTTACTCAAAGGCTCATTACCTTCCACAATGATCCCTTGTCTGATGGCATCCTCAATTTGAACCCCAATTTCATGGAGGTCCTTAAAGTTAAATAATGGGAGGACTATCATTTTCTGTAATAGCCTTTCATGCAGATTTCTAATAATGAAACGGACTTGCTCTTTCTCTGGAGGCCTGTTTTCCATCATAGTCTCCTTTGCCCTCCATCAAGTAACAAATTTTGATAAGCCTTCTTTCAGTTCCTGACGCATTGCCTCAAGATCACGAGTAATGACCTCGATCTGTGTGTTGTAAAAATATTGGGCAATGAAAGATTCGGCCACCTCCTCCCATCTCTGTTTCACAGAGTCTTCGAAATTAGCATACCAGGTGGGAGCTACACCAGACATGGTTTGGCCAAATTGCGATAACTTCTGAAGCCTGGTCAAACCCATTGGTAACAGAATATCAGGGAAAAAGTGCAGATGCAGTCAATATACAACATCTTGAACCGCTTCAGCAGAGTAACAATAGACTCTGTATATCCGTCCTCAATATCTAGAATAGAGTTAACCCCTTGCGTCTTCTTGAATAGTTTCTCAAGTTTATTGACTTTAAGCAGGGTCGGGTCGAACTTGAACCCAAAGGTGCCTCAGTCTGGTAAGCTAGGACTCTAGACACCTGAACTGGGATTGAATCTGTCTGGATGGAAGAATAGGAACACCATCAGCCAGTGGATCCCGAGCAGTAATATTGATAGTGGTACCAGGTATAGGAGTAGCCACGTTAGGTGTATGCAAAGCAAAAGCCGCAGCCAGCTGCTATTGTTGTTGTTGCAACCTATTTGTGACCTCGGCTTAGTAAGCCATGTCAAGTTGGAGCGAGTCGACTGACTACTGAAGATGAATTAGTAATGTCTCTAGATTTATCGAAGGTTGAGCGATGATAGGGTAGATGATCTAACTGGTAAATGCCAGAACAGTGGAGTGGAGGTGGATCAGGATTCGGCTAAGCAGCTGGGACCGGGTGTACAGTAGATACGGAGGCCCTAGATGGGCGTCGCATGTCAGTGATAGTTTCGTCTTGAGCGGCTATCCTTTGGTTCAAGGTATCCATAGTTCTTTGGAAAGCTACCATCATAGAAGCAACCTCTTCTGCACTCCCTACTATTATGGGCCTGGGGGAATTAGATGCTGGTGAGCTGAGTGGGTGTGAACGGATAGGTAATTGTTGAGTGCTCTGTGCTGGTGATGATAATTGTTTGTTCCTTCTTCATCGAGCAACTAGTGGACGAGATTCTAACACTAGCTGACCACTAACAAGGTCTTGAGTTTTGCAAAGTCTGCCAGAATGAGTCCACACAACTTGGGGGATATCGAGTCTGTTTGGGGCTATGATTGAAAACTACCTAGCAAAAAGAAAGAAAAAAAAACAATAATCAAAATCAAATAGTATTTCGACCCAATTTGTAACAGATATAATCACAGCTGAAACACTGATACACTGTATTTCTCACTGAACTCTGCCTCCAAAACTGATATCAACCACATATATGATGTGTTCCTGTACAATTTTACTGTTAAAGCACATACCATGTAAAAGAGAGCCAAAACACCCCTATGAAAGGGTAGGGTTATCATAGGGTTTTACTACTTCAAGCAAGTAATTTCACACAATCCTATATACAGGTAAGCATCTTGTCCTAGTTTGGAACAGTCACTAAGGCTTTACAATATGCAGCTAGGTCGAATGGTCAAAATGGGTACCTCAGTAAGATGACCTAATATACCGCTCACACCTAACACCGAGAAGTGAAAAGTGGATCAAGTAGTACAGCAATGATCCAGATCCAAGGGTTGTGTTCCCAACATGGCAGAGCCCGCGACCGGTCAGCCTTTTGGCAAGCTTTTGGGCAAGCCTCCGACAAACCGTCCAGGAATAGCAGATGGCAAATACAATGACTTAAACGCACCAATGCAACTACAATGCAAAGAACATATAAGTGTAGATAAAATTTCATATCATGAATTTCAAGTCAAGTTCTCTAAATATCCAGCAGAGTCGCCAGAAACTGTAGCTCGACTTTTCGTGCCCCCTTTTAGAAGATGAATAAGCCCTACAGTATCGGACTCCCGCGGTTCTGAATCTGATCTCACAAGTGCAATGTAGAATAGATAAACACCCAAGATTCCAAATCCAGCAAATCTTTTTGAAAAATTAATTTTGAATCAAAAATGCCAGAAATTGATTGCTTTGCCAGATACAGAGTCGCCACCTAAATATTTTTAAAAAATTTAGGAAACCCATGACTTGTGCCAAAGGCCACGTGTCTGTCATCATCAAGATTGTCTCAGCTCGGGAACATAAATACGAAAGGGGAAGGTCATGAATTTAGCACCCCCACTCGCCCGATCAAAGGTCGGCCTCTACTAATCATGATGTGAATCTTATTTACATTATATCCTCTTTTTCCGATTATTAGGCTAGCATTACTATGTGATGCGCACACACACAAGTATAGACTAGCTTGCAAAAATTGAAACACTTGATTTCATGTTTGTTTTGAAAAGAGTTTATAAATGTGCCACTCGAAAAAAAAGTGGGCTTAAATGTACATGAATCAAACCATCACAATTCAAGCAACTAGCCTTCATCTACAGGCATTCAAACAGTTTATCACTTAAGTACTTAGCCTCTTGGAAAATTTGTTAGACATGGCAACAATCATACTCATGCAATATGCTAAAGCAAATAAAAGCTTACCTAGTACTCCAAGGTAAGCCAAAAGAAACAAAGAGTTAAAAAATATGCATACCCTAACTAATGCAACATGACTAATGC
This sequence comes from Camellia sinensis, assembly GCF_004153795.1. Taxonomy (NCBI): domain Eukaryota; kingdom Viridiplantae; phylum Streptophyta; class Magnoliopsida; order Ericales; family Theaceae; genus Camellia; species Camellia sinensis. The sequence goes on from NW_021026545.1 coordinate 37,226, forward strand.
AACACATGCGATAATGCAACTAATAGGCCCGACTACTAGTTATGACATGTGAATTAATTTGATAGCATGCGGTTTAACACGTTTTCAACGAAGTATGTAAACTACAGTGCTTTGTTAAAATGATGAACCGAGCCTCGGTGCATGCAAGACAATGGATGCAAGGCATGAGAGATGCTAAACGAAACATGATGCCCTAAACTAACCATCATAAGCAGTTAAATAAAAGGGAGAAAGACGTGGGGTTGGATGACATATACATTATTACAAGTTTGCACCCTCATGCAGGAGGGTTCGAATGAACTAACTAGCTAAGCTAATTACTATGAATTAACTAACTATTAAAAAACGAATGAAATAATTAGCTAAGCTACTTAATTAATTATTACAATAACAAATTAATAAACTATTCTAGCTAATTAACTAATTACTACAACAAATCAAATAGTCTATGTAACTAGCTAATTAATTACACTAATTAACTATTTAACAAATTAGAACTAACTAATGAATTACAAATTAACTAATTACAACATAAATACAATATGAGAGAAGTATTACGCTAACTACTCTAACTACTCCGCCTCAGGAAACGAGGAATGCTCATTTATGTGTGTATTTCCACCCCAAAAAGCCACTGTTCTGCTGCCAGATGCCTCTATTGCACAGTAGAACATTTGCACTATTTTTCACATCAAAACCAACTCTATTTTGTTTTAAAAGACATTGCTGGGTTTTGCAAAGGTGGTCAACAGGCTAGAAGTGGTGGCCTATCGGCCACTGATGCTTGTTTTTCCTGCTGTAATAGAGAGCAAACAGAGCAAGAACTGGATATTCTCAAGGGTTGTTTGCACAACTTACCACTCCTTATCATCAAACAACTAAAAGGAGTGGTAAAATTGATTCACAAACCATCAATGGATGCAATTTCATTGCATGATGGCCTATGAACCAAAGTGTACAAGTTCAGTAAATGCAACAAATAAAGACTCTCAAACTTCCTCCCTATCATGGATTGATCAAGGAAAGTGGTCGACACTACTCTTAAATCGTTTATATCACTAACAAGTATGAAACGATTCAAGACTCAAGGGTTCAATTAACGTCCGATTGAACCCAACCAAGTTATTATCTTACATCATTTTTAGCCCTCATTTTTTTTACTCCATTTTAATTACCAACCTGTAACAACCCCAACCTCTGATTAACGTTAACCTATGATTATGTATGCCTAATTAGTAATCAAGGAGAAATTCTGAATTAAATGCATGTGTGTGTGTTGCATTGTTGTGTTTATATCTGTTAGGTGTAGGAAGATCTGTTTGCGTTTTAGTTTCGATTTGCGAATTGAAAGCCTTATCGACGTCCGAATCAGAAATTGATTAGTGTTATACGCTAATTAGGATTTATATGATTATATGGTGGGTTTATTTAAATCCAATTTGACATGATTAAATTAGATTAAATAATGTTAAGCTAATTGAACCTAGGTAATTACATCATTGCCATTGAGTGGGCCACTCCCTAAAACTTTGTTTGGGGTTAATATATACACCATTCTTCAGCCATCTTCTTGCCAAAACCGTGAGAGAGAGGGAGTGTAGGAGGAATTGACTTCATCAAGAGTTGCTTGGAAAATAAGAGGAATTGATGGAGAATTGCAAAATTGAGCCAACACACTTAGAATTCAAGGCTTGAGGTAGGAAATTCACCCTCTTGATTATGAATTTAAGTTGTTCATGCATGAATTCAAGTTAATTGAGCTGTAAGATATGAGAATCAAGCTTAAGGGCTAGAGGGGAAGATCATTCATGCATGCATGCAGGTTTCATAGCATTTTGAAGGATGATTTTCAAGAATTTTCTCATGCATGTGTTGAGTTCACTTTAATTTTGGGAAAACATTGAGTTTCATGTTGTTTAGTAGCATTTGATCATGTTTTGGAGAGCCTTAGCTCAAATATGTACATGCATGTCATGTTTTGGATCATCTACAAAGTTTAAGTTGAGTTTGTGCACAATCAGTTTGCTTTTGGGCCATGATTTCTTGAAATGATTCTTTAAACATGTTGTTTTATGGGTTATTATGTGTTTCCTCAAGTTTTGGCCCAGAAAAATGAGTTTTTGGATGTTCAAAGGTTGGATGTGAGCTTGGTGATCAAATCTAGAATTTCCAGAAATTTGATCCACGCTCGAGCGGGGAACTGCACGCTCGAGCGTGCACTCTGAGTACATGCACCTCTGCTCGAGCGTGAAATGCATATACCCAGAAATTCTTGTGTTTTGCAGTTCGCTTGAGCGAGGGAATCTACGCTTGCGCAAGGATCTGAGTCTCACGCTCGAGCGGGGGTCGAGCGTCCATCGAGCGTGAAAAACATACATCCAGTACTTTGTCGAGGTTTACAGTCCACTCAAGCAGGGAAGTCTACGCTCGAGCGGAGCTTCATTGTCTGCATGTCTGCTCGAGCGGGGAAAGCCACGCTCGAGCGTAGACCTTATTTTCAGCAAGTTTTAAGAAATGTTTTCCAATGCATTTTTGCATCCTCATTCCATCCTAGGCATTCCTAGGCCATGTTTAAGATTCCATATTGAGGATTAAAGGTTAAAAACACACTAAGAGCCAACGAAGTAAGTTTTGTACGATTAGAACGTGTGTTTCAAGTGTGTATCTGTTATGTGTTATGTAGGTCACGTGCCGCGTACCGTTTGACCAATCTACTCCGTCTGTCTGTCTCAAGGCCAACTGTGAGTAATAACATAGTAAAGCTATGTTCAACTTTATTATTTTCTATGCGATGAAATATGAACTATTTTCTGAAATGTTATGTTCTGTACAATGAATGATTGTCCAATTTCTGATATATGTATTCGTGACATCCTTAGCATCATGTGATATATGTTGGCTGTTACCCGGTCTCGAAGGTTCCATCATGGAACTTAATCTGTCTGCACTCTGTTACCCGTACCGGAGGCTCCGTCATGGGGGCTTAGCGTGTTACTCTCTGTTACTCGGATTCGGAGGTTCTTTTATAGAACTGGTTATTCGTAACCCTCACGTGTCTGTATCTGTTCTGTATCTGCTCTGTTAATGCTAATGGATGTATCACATATATTTAAGCATACCTCATGATTTCTGTATATGATCTGGACAAATTATGAATTTGATATGAAACTGAATTATGATTTCTGAATCTGTACGAACTCATTCATTGAAACCCCTTTACTCTGTTATTGTTCACTAAGTTTTTGCTCACAGTTTATATTATGTATATAGGTAAGCCGGCACGTGACCACGGCCAGAGTTGACGGCCTTCATTTCTGTTTTTGTCAGTCAACTGTTGTGCCTCCCGAAGAGGTTCCGATCGAAGTCTAGTTACATGACTGTTTTTGTACTTATGCTAGTCTCTATCTGTTTTGTAAAGTTGGGTCTTAGGAATTACACTTTTGTAAATGTTTAGAAATATTGATGTCCGTTGACCGACATACTTATGTATATGCAAGTTTTGAAATCTTCTGTCCCATGTATGTTACCACAGCTCATTAGACCTTGTTTATTATGTATAATTGCTTCCGCAGCCCCTTATTATGTGCTTATCTGTAAGAGGCCTTTGGTAATCTACGGGTTACTGGCCGGTTACGATGCTAAACCTACAGGGGCGGGTTTGGATCATGACACAACCATTCCTTAGTAAATTAAGTCCAAATATGAGCTTTAAGTCCTCTAATGGAAATAAGCATCAAACCAAGAGTTGTTTTAGGTATGAGAGAAGTGTCATGTCGTTGGTAATGAACCCTAAATGGATTAAACCATTAAGCATAACACCTCAATCTCATGCTTAAACAAGCAACTAATTTGAACCAACTTTCAAAGCAAAGCAAAAGCCAAGAAATGAGGGAGATTGCAGAGGTGATTAAAGGTGATCACAAGAATGGAAAGCTATAAATAAATGCTATCAACTCAAATAGGATGGTAGCTAAGGCGTAGACCACCAAACTTGTGAGGACCATTACACTACAAGCATGCTATACAAAGCATAAATGAAATTAACACATAAAAATAGTCCTAATATAGACTAAAATGGTGCTGAAATTGAAGTAAAAATAGCTAAAAGAGTAAGCTAAAATAATAGAAAATTTAAGCTAGTAAACAAGCCAAAGGAGGGGTGGCTAACCCCTCCATTTTTGGGACTTCAAAACATGATTTTTATCCTATGAAAAACTCTGAAATTCAGTGGTACAAAGTTGGAAAAAATTTGAGGAAGAAATGGGAAACACAAGTGTAAAGGCTTAGAGAACAAGGTTCAAAGAATGGTGGTTAACCCCTCTAACTTTAATAGTCTTAAGACACAAGCTTCAGGCCATAAAAACAGTTGAAAACCAGTTCAAAATTAGCAAGAAAAGATAGAAAAGAAGTAATGCAAAGGAGCTAGTAGTTATACCTCTTGAGGAGGAATAACACTTTTGTTCACAAACCAACAAGTTCTCAATCTCAAGAGCTGAAATTTAGACTCAATAATCTCAACAAGGAGAGCTCTAATATTGGTTTAGGAAGTGTAGAGAGAGAGAGTGTATAGGTTACAAGATAGAGATTGAAAGACAATTTCAAGTTTTGGCCTTTTTGGAAATTTTTGTAACCTTAAATCAAGAAAAAAGGTCCCTATATCTAGAAAAACAGCCTCACAGGTCGAAAATATCCGTATAGGAACAGCTGGAGCTTTGGGGGGACAAATGGCACAAAATATCTTTGTTTTTCACAAGTGGCCGGTAGGCCAGAAGTGTGGGTTGTCGGCCACAAAAATCTGCTTCTAGGCCCGACTTCAAACAGGCATATCTCCATCATCTAGACTTGGCTTTAGGAGATTATTGAGTTTAAATTGAAGCCTCGGAAGTCTACTTTCCAATGGTGATGGCCTCACAACTAAGGTCTAAGTGTAGAAAAAGATATGCCTGATTTAGTGAAGGTTGCTCAGTTTTTTCTGACCGATTTTATGCTCAACCATTTCCCCAACTAGGTTTCTTCCCTCCCCTCTTATTTTCTTCAACTCCAAACCTAAAAATAAGATGTTTTTAAAGATATTAAAAGAGTTCACCTCCCTTTCATTTATTTCCACTTTGTCCTTACTCAGTTTACTGAAAAGTGCAATATTTTAAATGAAATGCGAGTCTCGGAACATCGTAGAAGCATTTTCAAAAATATTTTGAAAGAGAAGGTTTTAGGGTCTAAAATAGCTTTTGTCAAAATAGTTTTGGTCCAAATAGGGTGTAAGGTTGGGATTTAGAAGCTCTTCTTGCTGAAGAAATCGAACGTTTGTACAGCTTATCTTTCATCATCGAGTGTTCAACCTCAGGCGCCTAAGTCTTAAGGGTGTTCAAAAATGGGGTGTCTACACTTATAGTTCAAACTCTACCTGTGGTTCTAAATCTGATCTCACAAGTGCAATGTGAAATAGAAAAACACCAAAGAGTCCAAATCCAGCAATTCTTTTTGAAAAATCGATGTTTTTAATAAAATGCCAAAAATGGACTGTTTTGCCAGATTTCAGAGTCGTCACCTAAATATTTTTGAAAAATTTAGGAAACCCAAGACTCGTGCCAAAGGCCATTAGTTCATCATCACCAAAGTTGTCTTGGCTTGGAGACTTAGGTACGAGAGAGAAAGGTCATGAATTGAGCACTCCCTCGCCCGATCAAAGATCGGCCTCTACTAATCTTTATGTGATTCTACTAATCTTGATGTGATTCTTATTTACATTATATGCTCTTGTTCCGATTGTTAGACTAACTTACTATGTGATGCGCACACAAGTATAGACTAACACTTGATCTTATGTTTTGTATCGAAATTGTTTTGTGAATTTGCCATTTGAAAAAGTGGGCTAAAATGGATATTTAATCAAACCATCCCAATTCAATCAACTAACATTCATCCACAGGCATTCAAACAATTATGTCATTTAAGCAATTAGCCTCATGGTATTCATGCTTTAACATGGCAACACAAACATTCAATGCAAGATGTTAAAACATAAAATTACTAACCTAGTACTCCGAGCCAAAACAAAGCAAAATAATTAAAAAAAAATATGCATGTCCCTAATTAATGCAATAAAACGAATGCAACTCGCACAGTATGTATTTTACAGGCTCGGCTATGAGCATGGCATATGATTCCATTCAAGACAGGTGAGAGAGCACATATTCAAGTAATGAGTTTGAACATTTGATATTGGGTTAGTGTGATGAGCCAAGCCTTGGATGCATGTAAGACAATGGATGCAAAGCTTAAGAATGCTAATGAAACGTGATGTCCTATACCAATCATCATAAGCAAGTAAGTAAAAGGGAGAAAGACATGGGGTTGGAAGACATACACATTATTACAACATCGTCCTCATGTAAGAAGGTGCAAATCAAAGTCCAAAAGTCCGAATTGAACTAATTATTACAAAACCAAATGAATAAATAAGCGGGGCTAATTAGCTGGCTAACTATGCTATTACAA
>NW_021026545.1:43832-127134 GCF_004153795.1 Camellia sinensis
TTCACTCCGCCATCAATGTAAAGGTCCAGATGCCTGGCCGCAACCAGTTCTTCCAAGTGTTGTCGCAAAGGCAAACAATCCTCAGTCCGGTGGCCCCTCTCCCGGTGAAACGTACAACGATACCGTGGATTGTAGCCCTTTTGTCCATCGCCCAACTTAGCAGGAAACTGGACATACTCCTCGTCTCGGATTTCGCTAAGTATGCGATAGATTGGAATCTTGAAGACTGTGGTTATGCCAGTCCTCGCCTTCATTCTTCTGTTTGCGTCCTCAATGTCATCCCGGGGGTAATCATCCCGGTCATTCCGACGTCCTCTTCCCCAGTTTTTACGATTTGAACCTCGGTCTGATTCCTCTGCTCGGTCATTTGAGCGGCTGGACTCTTGCCCAACTGCGTGCACTTTGCCTGCTGTCTTCTTGTCTGTTCCGACCGGAGTGGCCTTCACGGTGGAAGCTGATGCATTATCCTCTACTCGGATGTGCTCATTGATGCGCTGCATGAGCTGGCCCATGGAGGTCGGCTGGTGCATGGTAAGCGAGTCCCGCAGTCTATGTCCGACCGGGAGACCACGCTTATATTGCGTGATTGCAAGGTTGACCGGGCAATCCAGGATCTCGTTGAAGGTTTCCCAATACCTTGAATTGTATGCCTTCAGTGTGTCGCACGGTTCCATCTTGACACTCAGCAAGTGATCGACTTCCTTTGGTGTTTTTGTGTTGGTTTTGAAACGTGTAACAAACGCTTCGGCCAACTGATGCCACCGTTGTATGCTCCCTTCCGGCAACCTCTCAAACCACTTTAAGCCCAGCTCACCTAAACTGGACGGGAAGATTATGCACATAAGTCCGTCATTTCGCCTATGTCCGGCCATGACCTGTCGGAAGTGGCTCACATGCATATAAGGATCGGTTTTGCCGTCGTAGAGCGTGAACTTAGGCTGGTGGAAGCCTGCCAGAAGCGGTGTTGTCTCTATTTCCAGGGAAAAAGGGGTGGCACTCAACCTGGCCAGGTCTGTATCTTCAAATATTGGCACTGCTTGGCGGGGTGGAGGCATTCCGACCTCCTCGCTGGCGGGAACCCCGTAGGAGAGCCGCTGGAAAGCTGGTATTCTCTGAGCTTCGCGCTGGCGAGCCCGCTCCCTTAATACTGCCCGCAGGTCCTCTGACTGAGCAGAATAAGAGTACCTCGACGTCGTCGCCGGACGTGAGGGTTTGTAGGTACTGTCTTGCGCGCTAGACTTTTCTCCACGCATGTCGGAATCACCAACCTGGTAACTCCTGGTGATGGAAATGGACTGAGTACGTCGCTGACTCTGATCGCCTGAACGGCGGGAGGGGGTGCGTTCACTGTGGTCTCCCACTCCAGCTACACATTTCCCTTTGACATGCCGCTTAAGATCCTCCATCTCCGCCGCCATCCGCCTGATAACAGCGTCTTGGTCCTTTAACTTGCTCTCCAGTCGCCTGGCGTGTGAATCTCTCCGCCGGTGACCGTCCGGACTCCGTGAACGCCCATGACTCCTTCCGCGCTTATCCCGCGCGTCTCCTGACTGTCCTCCAGTGGGCGTCCCCAAGTCAGCCATTGGATGGACGGCAGGAGGTCCCTCTCTCCTTCGGGTATACTCCGGGGTGGCTCCATCGATGGCGGACAACGGAAACTCGTCGTTGTTCGCCATGGGACAGCGATCAGATAACTGGAAGACCAAGGTTTTGTCTGATAAAGTTCCCACAGACAGGCGCCAAATTTGTACGGGGAGCAAATATTTCGGCGTGCCCGTATTCTTTCTTCCGAGCTCCGTCGAATAATCCCGATCACGCTGCGAGCAAAATAACGGTGCAGCACCGGCGGTGTTGGCCGGAAAAACGCTCGACGGTCAAGTTAGCACACACCTTAGAGGAAATAGAGAGAGGGAGGAGGTTTGAATGTAAGAAATCCTTACAGATGTGTTCGTGTTGCGTATGGGGGGTGCAGGCATGCTTTTATCCCTTCTGAGCCCCATATCCACTCCCAGTCGTCTCCTGACACGTGGTTTTGCTATCCCATCTGTCAGCATAAACCATGCCATTCACCACCTAACCTCAACTGCCTGACTTCGCAGCTGGAGCTCGGCAGCCGAGCTGCTCTTCCTCGGCCATGTCATGCTTCATACTCATGCGCCTAGCCGGACAAACACGTGGATGACCGGGCTAGGCGGCATCTCGGCAAAGCCTAGCCCGGGCACCTCCTTTGGTTGGCCTTCCTGCCGGTCAATCAACTACCTCGGCTGACCGCGCCTTTCCGGGCGCCGGTCTCTCAGCCTGTCTGGCTTCGACCATCCTCGGACCGAGCATCCTGGTCTGACCGGTCACTTCCTGGCCGAGCAATTTCTGTACGGTCCGGGGTGGCACACACTCGGTCCAAACTCTGCCCGGCCCAAGTTTTGGCAGCCCTTCTCTGGGCGAACAGTGGATCATCTCGGCCCAATGCACTGCTGGGCTCTCAACCTGATCGGTCGATATCTCGGCCCAACTCCAGATCATAAATCGCCCTCTCAGTGTTATATGCTAATTAGGAGTTATATAATTATATGGTGGGTTTATTTAAAATCCAATTTGACATGATTAAATTAGATTAAGCAATGTTAAGCTAATTGAACCTAGGTAATTACATCATTGCCATTGAGTGGGCCACTCCCTAAAACCTTGTTTGGGGTTAATATATACACCATTCTTCAGCCATCTTCTTGCCAAAACCGTAAGAGAGAGGGAGTGTAGGAGGAATTGACTTCATCAAGAGTTGCTTGGAAAATAAGAGGAATTGAAGGAGAATTGCAAAATTGAGCCAACACACTTAGAATTCTAGACTTGAGGTAGGAAATTCACCCTCTTGATTATGAATTTAAGTTGTTCATGCATGAATTCAAGTTAATTGAGCTATAAGATATGAGAATCAAGCTTAAGGGCTAGAGGGGAAGATCATTCATGCATGCATGCAGGTTTCATAGCATTTTGAAGGATGATTTTCAAGAATTTCCTCATGCATGTGTTGAGTTCACTTTAATTTTGGGAAAACAATGAGTTTCATGTTGTTTAGTAGCATTTGATCATGTTTTGGAGAGCCTCGGCTCAAATATGCACATGCATGTCATATTTTGGATCATCTACAAAGTTTAAGTTGAGTTTGTGCACAATCGGTTTGCTTTTGGGCCATGATTTCTTGAAATGATTCTTTAACACATGTTGTTTTATGGGTTATTATGTGTTTCCTCAAGTTTTGGCCCAGAAAAATGAGTTTTTGGATGTTCAAAGGTTGGATGTGAGCTTGGTGATCAAATCTGAAATTTCCAGAAATTTGATCCACGCTCGAGCGGGGAACTGCACGCTCGAGCGTGCACTCTGAGTACCTGCACCTATGCTCGAGCATCGAGGTTTATGCTCGAGCGTGAAATGCATATACCCAGAAGTTCTTGTGTTTTGCAGTTTGCTTGAGCGAGGGAATCTACGCTCGCGCAAGGGTCTGAGTCTCACGCTCGAACGGGGGTCGAGCGTGAAAAACATACATCCAGTACTTTGTCGAGGTTTATAGTCCACTCAAGTGGGGAAGTCTACGCCCGAGCGGAGCTTCATTGTCTGTATGTCCGCTCGAGCGGGGAAAGCCACGCTCGAGCGTAGACCTTATTTTCAGCAAATTTTAAGAAATGTTTTCCAATGCATTTTTGCATCCTCATTCCATCTTAGGCATTCCTAGGCCATGTTTAAGATTCCATATTGAGGATTAAAGGTTAGAAACACACTAAAAGCCAACGAAGTAAGTTTTGTACGATTAGAACGTGTGTTTCAAGTATGTATCTGTTATGTGTTATGTAGATCACATGCCGCGTACCGTTTGACCAATCTGCTCCGTCTGTCTGTCTCAGGGCCAACTGTGAGTAATAACATAGTAAAGCTATGTTTAACTTTATTATTTTCTATGCAATGAAATATGAACTGTTTTCTGAAATGTTATGTTTTGTACAATGAATGATTGTCCAATTTCTGATATATGTATTCGTGACATCCTTAGCATCATGTGATATTTGTTGGCTATTACCCGGTATCGAAGGTTCCATCATGGAACTTAATCTGTCTGCACTCTGTTACCCGTACCGGAGGTTCCGTCATGGAGGCTCAGCGTGTTACTCTCTGTTACTCGGATTCATAGGTTCTTTTATGGAACTGGTTATTTGTAACCCTCACATGTCTGTATCTGTTCTGTATCTGCTCTGTTAATGCTAATGGATGTATCACTCATATTTAAGCATACCTCATGATTTCTATATATGATCTAGACAAATTATGAATTTGATATGAAACTGAATTACGATTTCTAAATCTGTACGAACTCATTCATTGAAACCCCTTTACTCTGTTATTGTTCACTGAGTTTTCGCTCACAGTTTATATTATGTATGTAGGTGAGCCGGCGCGTGACCAGGACCAGAGTTGACGGCCTTCATTTCTGTTTTTGTCAGTCAACTGTTGTGCCTCCCGAGGAGGTTCCGATCGAAGTCTAGTTACATGGCTGTTTTTGTACTTATGCTAGTCTCTATCTGTTTTGTAAAGTTGGGTCTTGGGAATTACACTTTTGTAAATGTTTGGAAATATTGATGTCCGTTGACTGACATGCTTATGTATATGCAAGTTTTGAAATCTTCTGTCCCATGTATGTTACCACAGCTCATTAGACCTTGTCTATTATGTATAATTGCTTCCGCAGCCCCTTATTATGTGCTTATCTGTAAGAGGCCTTTGGTAATCCACGGGTTACTGGCCGGTTACGATGCTAAACCTACAGGGGCGGGTTTGGGTCATGACACAACCATTCCTTAGTAAATTAAGTCCAAATGTGAGCTTTAAGTCCTCTAATGGAAAGAAGCATCAAACCAAGAGTTGTTTTAGGTATGAGAAAAGTGTCATGTCGTTGGTAATGAACCCCAAATGGATTAAACCATTAAGCATAACACCTTAATCTCATGCTTAGACAAGCAACTAATTTGAACCAACTTTCAAAGCAAAGCAAAAGCCAAGAAATGAGGGAGATTGCAGAGGTGATTAAAGGTGATCACAAGTATGGAAAACTATAAATAGATGCTATCAACTCAAATAGGATGGTAGCTAAGGCCTAGACCACCAAACCTGTGAGGACCATTACACTACAAGCATGCTATACAAAGCATAAATGAAATTAACACATAAAAACAGTCCTAATATAGACTAAAATGGTGCTGAAATTGAAGTAAAAATAGCTAAAAGAGCAAGCTAAAATAATAAAAAATTTAAGCTAGTAAACAAGCCAATGGAGGGGTGGCTAACCCCTTCATTTTTGGGACTTCAAAACATGATTTTTATCTTATGAAAAACTCTGAAATTCAGTGGTAAAAAGTTGGAAAAAAATTAAGGAAGAAATGGGAAACACAAGTGTAAAGGCTTAGAGAACAAGGTTCAAAGAAGGGTGGTTAACCCATCTACCTTTAATAGTCTTAAACCACAAGCTTCAGCCCATAAAAATAGTTGAAAACTAGTTCAAAATTAGCAAGAAAAGATAGAAAAGAAGTAATGCAAATGAGCTAGTAGTTATACCTCTTGAAGAGGAATAACACTTTTGTTCACAAACCAACAAGTTCTCAATCTCAAGAGTTGAAATTTAGACTCAATAATCTCAACAAGGAGAGCTCTAATATTGGTTTAGGAAGTATAGAGAGAGAGTGTATAGGTTGCAAGATAGAGATTGAAAGACAATTTCATGTTTTGGCCCTTTTGGAAATTTTTGTAACCTTAAATCAAGAAGAAAGGTCCTTATATATAGAAAAACAGCCTCACAGGTCGAAAATATCCGTATAGGAACATCTGGAGCTTTTGGGGGACAAATGGCACAAAATATCTTTGTTTTTCACAAGTGGCCGGCAGGCCAGAAGTGTGGGTTGCCGGCCACAAAAGTCTGCTTCTAGGCCCGACTTCAAATGGGCATATCTCCTTCATCTGGACTTGGCTTTACGAGATTCTTGAGTCTAAATTGAAGCCTCGGAAGTCTACTTTCCAATGGTGATGGCCTCACAACTAAGGTCTAAGTGTAGAAAAGGATAGGACTGATTTAGTGAAGGCTGCTCAGTTCTTTCTGACCGATTTTATGCTCAACCATTTCCCCAACTAGGTTTCTTCCCTCCCCTCTTATTTTCTTCAACTCCAAACCTAAAAATAAGATGTTTTTAAAGATATTAAAAGAGTTCACCTCCCTTTCATTTATTCCACTTTGTCCGTACTCGGTTTACCAAAAAGTGAAATATTTTAAATGAAATACGAGCCTCGGAACATCGTAGAAGCATTTTCAAAAATATTTTGAAAGAGAGGGTTTTAGGGTCTAAAATAGCTTTTGTCAAAATAGTTTTGGTCCAAATAGGGTGTAAGGTTGGGATTTAGAAGCTCTTCTTGCTGAAGAAATCGAACGTTTGTACAGCTTATCTTTCATCATCGAGTGTTCAACCTCAGGCGCCTAAGTCTTAAGGGTGTTCAAAAATGGGGTGTCTACACTTATAGTTCAAACTCTACCTGTGGTTCTAAATCTGATCTCACAAGTGCAATGTGAAATAGAAAAACACCAAAGAGTCCAAATCCAGCAATTCTTTTTGAAAAATCGATGTTTTTAATAAAATGCCAAAAATGGACTGTTTTGCCAGATTTCAGAGTCGTCACCTAAATATTTTTGAAAAATTTAGGAAACCCAAGACTCGTGCCAAAGGCCATTAGTTCATCATCACCAAAGTTGTCTTGGCTTGGAGACTTAGGTACGAGAGAGAAAGGTCATGAATTGAGCACTCCCTCGCCCGATCAAAGATCGGCCTCTACTAATCTTTATGTGATTCTACTAATCTTGATGTGATTCTTATTTACATTATATGCTCTTGTTCCGATTGTTAGACTAACTTACTATGTGATGCGCACACAAGTATAGACTAACACTTGATCTTATGTTTTGTTTTGAAATTGTTTTGTGAATTTGCCACTTGAAAAAGTGGGCTAAAATGGATATTTAATCAAACCATCCCAATTCAATCAACTAACATTCATCCACAGGCATTCAAACAATTATATCATTTAAGCAATTAGCCTCATGGTATTCATATTTTGACATGGCAACACAAACATTCGATCCAAGATGTTAAAACATAAAATTACTAACCTAGTACTCCGAGCCAAAACAAAGCAAAATAATTAAAAAAAAATATGCATGTCCCTAATTAATGCAATAAAACGAATGCAACTCGCACAGTATGTATTTTACAGGCTCGGCTATGAGCATGGCATATGATTCCATTCAAGACAGGTGAGAGAGCACATATTCAAGTAATGAGTTTGAACATTTGATATTGGGTTAGTGTGATGAGCCAAGCCTTGGATGCATGTAAGACAATGGATGCAAAGCTTAAGAATGCTAATGAAACGTGATGTCCTATACCAATCATCATAAGCAAGTAAGTAAAAGGGAGAAAGACATGGGGTTGGAAGACATACACATTATTACAACATCGTCCTCATGTAAGAAGGTGCAAATCAAAGTCCAAAAGTCCGAATTGAACTAATTATTACAAAACCAAATGAATAAATAAGCGGGGCTAATTAGCTGGCTAACTATGCTATTACAACAAGGATAACCGCGATAAATAAACTTGCTATTTAAACTAATTAACTACAACAATTACAAAGGAACAATAATAATAATTACAACATTAATAATTACAACAATAATAAACAAATTTATTACAACAAGGATCATAATGTAAGCAAGGGTTGCATACACGTGCACAATGTCCAAGAACAGCTCTGTCTGCCCTATGCTTGCTCTGTTTCACCTTAGCCACTGCCCTCTGTTTTCTACAAAAATATACTGCTGACCAAACATTGATGACCGGCTGGCCCTCAATGAAGCCCAGTCGGGCCTAAAGAAGGCCGACCGTGCCTCAATTTCATGCAAAACTAAGTTTTGTGTATTAAAGCAAAAACAATGTAGATAAAGTGTTTTGGACTTTGTTTGTCCCTCTCACACTTTTCTGTCATGGGAAAGCTTCGAGAGAAGGTTGGAATTATTTCCAAAACCATCGATGAGCAAATTGATTGCTTGATGATTTTGATGTACAATTTGGACAAAAATCAATAAATGGGATGAATAACAACCACCCCTCCCTCTTGTCATAGAGTGAACTCAATGGGATAGGTAAGACAACTCTTGACACAACGAAGTCGACATAACGTCCGGCCGAAGCCTAAGCAATAAAACTCATTTTCTTTATGTGAGTTGGTTCATTTTAAGCCAAATTAATTAGTCTTTGCCATCCTTTAATCCATTAAGTCCAAGGTGATTGTTACATCCACTAAGTGAGAAATATGTCAATTGAGAGGTGATTCTCAACGTGAAAGAGAGAATACACCGTTTCTCAACGTGAAAGAGAGAATACACCATTGTCAATGAACCTCCATAGAGATTAAGCCATTAAGTATAAATCGCTAGTTCACGTTTTGAACAACCGTCAACTGATTGAAACAAACTCTCAAATGAAAGAGATGAATGGTAAGTTGATTATTAAAATGAGGTTCTTAAACATGGAAATGAATAAAAGAAAAGCCTTGAACGATAGACAACAAGCTATGTATGCAAACTTATGAGACAACAACCAAGCTAATCAATGCATGAACTATTTAAATAACTTAGAACAGCCTTAAAACAACATTAAATAGATGAAAATCAGTGGCTAAAAATGCATGGAAAGAACCTAAAAAACTAAACAACAAAGAGAGGAAACAAGGCTAGTAAACAAGAACAAAGAGTGGTGTCTAACCCTTTCACTTTTGAAACCTCAAAGAATGGTTTTTAGCCTTTTTTAAACTCTGAAAATCAGTGTAGAGAACCAAAAAAAAAAAGAGTGTAAATGTAAGGGTTTAAGCTATAGGTAAAGGTGTAGAAAAAGCAAATTCTCTCTACCCTCTTGGTAGCTCTTCAAACTCAAACTTAAACACTTAAAATAGGATCAAAACAACACAAAACAATAAGAACTAAGTAGCAAATGAAAGCAAGGAGGAAGATAGTAAGCTTATACCTCTGAAGGGAATAAGTTTTTTGTTTGAGATCAAACTAAGCTCCAAGACCTTCTCAAGCTTGAATTATGGTGTTCAAGGCTGAACCAAGGTTCCTAGACCAATGTATGAAGACTTTTGAAACCTCAAAGAATGGTTTTTAGCCTTTTTTAAACTCTGAAAAATCAGTGTAGAGAACAAAAAAAAAAAGAGTGTAAATGTAAGGGTTTAAGCTATAGGTAAAGGTGTAGAAAAAGCAAATTCTCTCTACCCTCTTGGTAGCTCTTCAAACTCAAACTTAAACACTTAAAATAGGATCAAAACAACACAAAACAATAAGAACTAAGTAGCAAATGAAAGCAAGGAGGAAGATAGCAAGCTTATACCTCTGAAGGGAATAAGCTTTTTTGTTTGTGATCAAACTAAGCTCCAAGACCTTCTCAAGCTCGAATTATGGTGTTCAAGGCTAAACCAAGGTTCCTAGACTGATGTATGAAGGTGTGTATGGTGTATGAATGTAGGTTCAAGGTGGTAGGTTAACTCAAAGTGTTGCTTGCACAAGAAGAAGCAGAAGAAGGAGCTCTTAAGGTGGTATATAAGCTTTCTTGAAATTCTTCAACCCTCAAAACAGAGGTATATGGTCGTTTTTATAGAATTTGAGCCAAAAATATCATATCAACCCTCAAAACAGAGGTATATGGTCGTTTTTATAGAATTTGAGCCAAAAATATCATAAATATCTTCAAAAATGGACAGCTGGCAGCCTCCTGCCCAGAATAATGTTTCTCGCTACCAAAGCCCAGTCGGTCCTCAATAGCCACGACTGGCCCTCAATGAGCTACGGCCGGCCCTCAATGCATTCCCCTGTTTTTTCTATTTCAGCCTCAACATAGGGTGGCACAAGGTGTAAAAGTGGATTTGTTGGGTATAATTAGTGGGAATACGGGAGGTTTAGGATTGTTTTAGAGCTTAAACATGGCCCATTCATTGAGACCTCGAACCACGCACAATACCACTTTCATCATCGAGTGTATCGAAAAAGCGTTCAAGCCTTGCGGGCGATCAAAAATGGGGTGTCCACAATTGCCCCTCTTTGACAGAGCTCGAAGTCATAAAGTGACGTGAGTGAATGTCAAAGCCCAAAGACGACCCATTTGACGAGGCCGTAAGGCTCAGGTAAGAAATCAAGACATAAATACAAAAACAAAATGCAACAAATAACTTATGATCATGCAATGAAGCAATGAAATAAAACATAATGCAATGAAGCAATGAAACAACGCGACCATCTGAACAAGAATGCAACGTTAGAATGACAATGCAAAACAAAGCAAAATAAACCTCGCTGTGTTTTACATGGAACGAAGTGAATAAACAAACACGTCTCGCGTGAAAAGCACAAAGAAAGCACAAACTAACCTACGTCTCATGTAGAAAGCATGTAAGAAAATGCAAACCTAACTACGCCTCGCGTAGGAAGGGTGAAAGGCAATGTAACCATCGAGTGCACCCGAGGTCTCAATCGAGATCCTAATGCATCTCACGTGATAGGAGGAAGGGTGGTGTAAATAAACAGGTGCACCTGATGTTTTTAACCGAAGGTACAATCCTGACGCGTCACACGCGAGAGGAGGAAATGTGGTGTCAACGAACAGGCGCGCCTGCCATTTTTAACCGAAGGTACAATCCTAACGCGTCATACGCGAGAGAAGGAAAAATGGTGTGAACACCGGGACACACCCAATGTTTTTAATTGAAGGTACAATCCTAAAGCGTCACACGCAAGAGGCAGAAAGATGGTATGAACACCGGAACACACCCAATGTTTTTAACCGAAGGTACAATCTTAACGCGTCACACGCAAGAGGAGGAAAGATGGGCGTGAACACCAGGACACGCCTAATGTTTTTAACTGAAGGTACAATCCTAACGCGTCACATGTGAAAGGAGGAAAGATGGTGTGAACACCGGGACACGCCCAATGTTTTAACCAAAGCTACAATCCTAACGCGTTGCATGTGAGAGGAGGAAATGGGGATGAACAAATTGCATAAGTAAAATCAAAACAATCAAAGCGGTGTAGTAAAGTGGAAGCCAATTTACCCACGTGGTAAAATAATGAACACAGTGCACAGTGTTTCAATTTGGTTGTAAAATGGATGATGATTTTACTGGGGCACGAATGATTTTATCTAGAACTTCTTTGAATGAAAAGTATATACAATAACGTTTGGTTACAATAGAACATAATAACAGAATAAACTATGATTCAGGCAAAACAAATTATAAACTACGCGAATAGTTTAAACAAATTAAAAGTTTTGAACAAATGAGTTTAAACAAGCAAGCTTAAACAAATTAAATTAAGAATCAAACAAATGTGTTCACACAATAAAAACAAAATGAACAAAAATCCTTTCTTTTCTTTTCCACTCTCTTTATATTTTCTTTTCTCTTTTGTTTTTGCTCTTTTATTTATTTATTTATTTATTTTGCTCTCTTATTTTCCTTGTTTTCTTTTTCAAACTCTCTCTTTTCTTCTCTTTTTTTCTTCTTGTTCTCCTTTTTGTTAGCTTCTTCTTCTGCTTCTTCTTTTTTTTCACTGTTTTTCTCTCTTTGCTTTTTTTTTTTTAATTTAATTCCAGTTCACACAATAAAAACAACATGAACAAAAATCCTTTCTTTTCTTTTCCACTCTTTTTATATTTTCTTTTCTCTTTTGTTTTTGCTCTTTTATTTATTTATTTATTTATTTTGCTCTCTTATTTTCCTTGTTTTCTTTTTCAAACTCTCTCTTTTCTTCTTGTTCTCCTTTTTGTTAGCTTCTTCTTGTTCTTCTTTTTCACTGTTTTTCTCTCTTTGCTTTTTTTTTTATTTAATTCCATAAAACAAGAAATAAAATAATAATAATAAATAAATAAATAAATAAAAATTGAACTGGGTTTTACTGAGAGTTGGTCGGGCCTCAATGAAGCACGGCCAGGCATCGAGACAGTCGATCGGCCTTCGATAGCAGCAAGGGCAGTTTCGGCCTTTCCACGCGATTTGTTTGTTTAAAACAAACTCAAACCCTATTTCCTCACACCCTTTCATCCGAAATCCCTTCCTCTTTCTCTCTCTAGCTTCCCTCTCTCTTTAGAATTCCTCTTTTCCTTGAAATACCCAACAACCCTCGCCATTTTTTTCTTCGAAACCCTTCCCCTCCTCTACATTTTGAACTGATTGGATTTTGATTCGGTCAAGTTTTTAGGTTTCTTATTGTTTTTGCCTTGTTTCTCACGAGTTTTCTTGGTTTTTTGGGTACTCACTCTCGTGTTTTCACTTTTTCCTCTCATTTTCTCTCTCCTAGGGTTTAGCCCCTTACATTTTCTTGTTTTCTCTTTATTTCCTCCACTCTTATCCATGGTAAGTGACGAAGTTCCCATCCCAGACACCGCCATTGGTATTGGGGCTACCCTAGGCACAGACATGGAGGCCGAGGATGCTTCCGCGTTGCCTCCCCTCGTTGATAAGCCATATGATGCGGCCACATACCGACTACGCACACATGTTCCATCCCCGGGTGGTATTTTGAGATTCGAGGGCCTTATCCCCAGGATAGACGAGGACATCTTGTTGCAAGAGCCCATAGAGAACTTGTCCATCGATGCCTCTACGGTAAGCAACTTTCCTTTGTTTTGATGCATTGTTGAATCTCACAAATAGACCACTAGTTAAATGCCATATTTTCCATTTACAGGCGATAACCAGGAGGATTGGTGGATACAGATCCATATCCGACCCCCGGCGCTGGTATGAAAGACTGCCCACAGAGGTCTGCGCACTAGTTGATACAGCTGGTTTTGGGCCCTTATACTTAGGGCTTATATAGATGAAAGCCGAGTCGTTGCTGTACGGGGCCATGGTTGAGAAATGGTAGGACACCATAGACTCATTCCACTTCTCATCGATCGGGAAGCTGACTCTGACCCCATACGACTTTTCGATGCTTACCGGCCTACAGGTTGGAGTTTGCAGCCCGATTCCATATGATCCTGGCATGACACAATGGAAAGACGCACAGCGTCAGATACTTAGGGTGATCCTGGACCTCACCAGTCACGGAATGGTGAGGTATAACTAGTTTTACGATCATTTCTTCGAGTCCCAGTCTGTTACTTTGGATGAGGTCACCCAATACACCTGCGGCTTCCTCGTGTATCTCTTCGGTACTACCCTGTTTACGAACAGGAAAAATATTGTAAGGTTATACCTTATGGGGGCACTGGTGCACCTCCCCTAGGTGACGGAGTATGATTGGGGCGGCGCTGGCCTGGCCACCTTATATTACTACATAAGCTCTGTCTCCCACCGCAAGGCAGATTCAGTTGGCGGTTACTAGAGGGTTTGAGAGGTATTCCCCACACTTATCATTTTTGCGCATTCTGTCCATTCTTTATTTTCTACTCATTTACTTCATCCACCTTTTTCTATTTACAACTCTGGGTTTATACATACTTTACCTCTTTGGCTCCGATCCTGGTAAGGCCGATAAAGTTGTCAATACCCCGCTCACGGTACTATAACTCTCGATTTGAGCATTGTTGTCGCGTAGACTGAGATTTCCCCTACTTCCGCCGCTTCTTTGACACGATCACTGCGGACCAAGTAACAAAATACCAACCTTTGCCTTTTACATACTATAAGCATACTGCATTATTCCCCACACTGCATGGTTATTCTCATATTGTCATTCTCATATTGTTGCTTCTATACCGCACTGTCATTCTCATACTGTATTGATTTTTCACACTACATTGATTTCTGACACTACACTGATTTCACAGGTTAACTGGCATCTTTCGACGGGAATTCCCCAAGCATCAAGGACGACCTATGTCGCTGCATGGCATGCCTCGACCTCCTGATGTTGGGCGAGGATGGTGATCATCATCATAAGCCTGGCGACTTCACTACTTTCTTATACACTCAGGTGATGGTGTCTCTTACCCTAGGCGTGGTTCGCGTTGTGCCGGAGGTTGCTACTGCTGCTGCTGCGGCTGTGGTTGGCGACACCCCTACTGGAGGTGCCCCTGTCGTTGCTTCCATTCCTGGGTTTCCTATGATCCCCACTGAGATCATGTACATGCATCCAGATGGAGTGATCGAGCAGATCCCGCTTGAGCGCATCGAGGAGAGGGACTGCAGACTAGTGTTGGCTTTTGGCATCGAGTAAGTACACATGTCTTTATGTTTCTACTCTCTGCACTTTGTCTTGTTTTGTTTTCTACCATTTCTATTCATTGTTCTTTGTTACTTCTGTCTACCTTTCTCAAATTCTATTCCTTTTGTAGGTACCTCGGGCGTATGCTGATGACATCCTCCAGACAATCGATTGAATGCTCATCACGGTACGGAGGAGGCAAACAGCCTTAGTCATTCATGGGATCAAGATACATTCTATCTATAGTTCATTGTTGTTGACATACTGTTTATCCTCCTGTTAGTCCATACTGATACCTATCTTCTTTTCAGCTTGAGTAGGCGCTAGGAGTGCCTACAGGACCTCCTGCAGCCAATAGACGGAAACGGGGCCTAGTGAGGGACCGATGAGGAGCTGATCGAGGGAAAGGCCAAGGGAGGCAGTGTTCACCTTTCGAGGAGTCTTTTGACGGGTCTATGACCCCCGAGGACGAGGGAGAGAAGGTTGAATTATAGTCCAGCAGCCCTAGCGATGACAATGATGCACCTACTCCGCAGTTGAGGAGGAAGAGGGCGAAGATAGGCTATTGATGAGGACAACGATTTTGTTTCTGTTTTTATTTTTGTTGTTTTTGATTTGTAGTTAAAGATTAGCTTCAGATAGACCCTTTTGTTTGGTTTGAAATATTTTCTTTTATTTTATTGCTCTGTAAAAAAATGATTGGGGTTGGACCCACTAGTTATAAAAGGCAAATTTTTGTTTGCATGATTTCCTTGCACAATGTAATGAATGGTATTTGCATATGGTGAACGACATAACCTTCGCACTTCGCATAAGTTTTGAAACAATGAATATCTACTCTTGCATTCATTCTTGAATCAGAAAACTATCCATAACCGGACAAAATGTGAAATACAACTCGATAACAGGAAAACAAAATAAAAACAACACGAAAATACCGAAAAACACTTGGTACAAACAAAACAAGACTCAAAATACAATTGTGGTACGTTAAGGCAAAGGTCAGCATTTCCTGCAACTGCACTAATTTTGAAACATTATTTAGACTCGGTTGGGCCTAAATATGCACAGTTGGGCTTCACTGAGTCACGGCGGGGCCTCAATGTGAGGTCGGTTTGTGTTGTCCAGCTATCATGCATTGCTCATTCTCATCCTTTATAAATAATACTCCCATGCTATTTTTATGGTAGAATAGCAAGTCTTTGATATTTTGCTCTCAAAATGGAGGCATTGTGCAACAATAGGCTCCAAGACTGGATAGCCACTTTGGACGGCTCGAAAAAGGTGAATTTTCGCAATTTTGACCTAAATGCCCTTTTCCCTCTGAGTTACACTTGTCTTTGCTTTCCATTCATTCATGCTACTGTTTGATGTTGGAATCTGATCACACATGTGTTTTAGTTCGGATCACAAGAGGTGTGTCCGACACTCGAGGAATTTCGAGCTTTGATGGAGTCCCGACATGACGAAGAAATCATATCGCAGCCCCGTTTTGGCCATGCCCAAGCTTTGGGACAGATGTGTGGGTTAACATTACATGAGGCTCGGTCTTTGGCACATGATAGAGAGCTAGACATCCCCGGTTTGGTTCATCGATTTTCCACTATTGGAGACAAGAGTGACCTTCTTTGGCGAGGTCGCCGGCAGCATGCTCTCTGTTTATGCCTTCTCGCACAATTCCTCCTTGCCCCTAGTTTCAGCGGAGCTAGCATCCAGTTGATCAAAGTAGTTCAACGTCTGAAAGAGGGTAAGAATTGCATGGGTTTGGCACTGGCCGAAACCTTGATAGGTTTAGATGTTTTTTGCCGAGGAGAGACCACCTGGCTGGCAGGGAGTCCGCTACTTCTCCAGGTATTATTTTCCACCTTTCTAATTTATGATTCTTGCATCACTCAACACTCATTCTCTGTTTTTCTCTTAAAATCCCTTTCCTTACTTTTCTCTCATCGTATACCTCTTTATTCCTTAATCTCTCTTATTTTTTATCCCTCCCCAGATATGGTTAATAGATAAACTGCAAGTAGTGGGCCCTTTCCCCGAGTACTCGACCCGAGCTTACTTCTTTCGTCAACGACTAGTGGATTTTCCCTCAGTGGGTTTATGGTGTGATTGGATGTGCAGCCGGTCCACAACTAACATAACTTGGCATTGTCCCTGGCTTAATTTAACTGAGATGAGCTACAACATATCCTGACAATTGGGTGTAGAGTTGATTGGCCTTACACATTGTGTATTCTATTTTCCTCTCCGATTCCGACGCTAGTTTGGGCATGATCAGATACGTCCAAATGAGGGGGTGGAATACACAACTTCATTTCCAATTCACACCTCGTATTTGCCCCTGTATCTCGTGGCCTGGAGAACAAGAGAGATTTTGGCCCCTGCCATGAGCTTCAGTTACACCTTGTCTGAGGAGTGTTTGGCTTGGTGAAGAGGAGGCAGAAGTAGGGCCATCTTTGGCATAGAACCACCTGACTTAACTATGCCCGTAGTCTTACTTATTTGATCCTTTCTTTTCAAGTTTTAAGATGTAATAAAAGCAACTTTGATCTAAATCAAAGAGTTTGGAGAATGTACTTGTGTTGAAATCAATAAAATTAAAGTTACGAGTACTGAAAATTTTCCTTTCGGCCCTAAAAATGGTCCAAGTTGTAAAAGGGTAAAATTTTGAACAAAATCAATTTTTATTAAAACTTTTCAAAACAATTTTCAAAAACGATCACCACCTAACACGCACAGAGTTGATCCTCAAGATGTACAGTCCCAAATCAAAAGAAATCATAACTGCCCCTGATTGTATATCACTGTTGTTCTGTACTGTAATCAGAATTCTTCTCCGAAATAAAGAGCACAACAAAACTAATAGATGATGAACAAAGATGACCTGATCAAGAAAATAGATAGGACAGTTGAATTAGAGATAGTTACGGTCGAACTTCGGGATGAAGTTGCCTACGTATCCCAAAAATGGGAATCAGGCCTTACGTAGTTCGGTTCGGGTTCAGTCGAGTATTAACTCTCTCCATTTGCGCTCTAACTTTTACCAAAGTCGCCCTTTAGGGTTTTTAACCTTACGAGCTCAGTTTTTCTTTATTTTTAATTTTCCATGCTCTACCTTTTGCCTAGGTCGCCCTTTCGAGTTTTCGGCCTAGCGAGCCTCTCACGGTTAGTATTTCTTTAACTTGTCCATGTTGATCAACTGTGAGAACTCCAAGCCATCCAAGTCCATAAGAATAACCACCCCTCCTAACCAGATTGACTTGATGATGTAAGGATCAGTCCAGTTAGGTTTAAACTTTCATCTAGGGTCATGAATGGGAGCTCGGTTGTCTTTCAGCACCATGTCTCCTTTTTGAAGATTTTTGGACTTCACTTCCTTGTTAAAAGCCCTGGCAATTCTGCGCTGGTAGCCCTAAACATGATACAATGCTCTTAGTCTTCTCTCATCAAACAACATTAACTCCTCCAATCTACTTTGCCGCCAATCTGCCTCTGCGATTTGACACTTAGCCATAATTCGTAGAAAGAGCACTTTAATTTCGATCGGCAAAACAGCCTCCATCCCGTAGACAAGAGAATAGGGGGTTGTCCCAGTAGATGTTCAGATTGAGGTTCTGTAGCCCCAGAGTACAAATAGCAATTTATCTGCCCAATCTCTATAGATTTCCACAATTTTTTGTAGAATTCTCTTGATATTCTTGTTTGCAACTTCAACAGCTCCATTGGTCTGTGGCCTGTAAGTCAACGACTTATGGAAAGCCACATTATATTTCTCAAGCAAGTTTATCACCTCTTTCTTGAAGTGCGTCCCATTATCAGAGATAATCTCATTAGGCACCCCATATCGGCGTGTGATGTTGTTTTTGATGAACTTAGCCACATGCGATGCTTTCAGCATTGAGTAAGACTGGGACTCCACCCATTTTGTGAAGTAATTGATTGCTACCAGAATGAATTTATGCCCGTTTGACCCCTTTGGCGTGACTGCACTGATAACGTCTATCCCCCAAACAAAGAATGGCCATGGTGAAGTCATGTTATAGAGCTTCGACGGCGGAATGTTCATAGGATTGGCATAAATTTGGCATTTGTGACAATGTTGAACAAAACCAATACAATCCTCTTCCATGGTTAACCAATAGTAACCTTGTCTAAGGATTTTTCGGGCGAGCATCACACCATTCATGTGGGCTCCACACTCTCCTCTTTGGATGGCCTCCATAAGCCATTTTGATTCATCTTCCTCAACACATAACTTGTGCATTCCCAGATGGCCTCTTTTGTACAACTTGTGTGGTAACCCTGTTCCGTATCATGCTAATTAATCTTAATTATGATTGCGATTATGTGTTTAATATGATTTTGAGTGCCAATTGTATGATTATATGTGGTTTTGAATTTCTATCTGTTCACCGTAGGAAAATTTGTCGGATTTTCTACTTTAGAATTTAAATTGAAGGCCTTATCGACCACATAAACTGAAATTGACTACGCCATTGTGATTGGCATAATTTTTAGAATCTATGGTGAAATTTAATTAGAAATTGATTTGGATCAAAATAATTAGATTCAGAACAATTAATTAAACTTTATTATTTAACCTTAATCAATTTCATTAAGAGAGCCTATATAAGGGCCTTATTACACTTAAACTCTTTATTTGGTGAACTCAAAAATCTGGTTATACACTCTAGAGAGAGAGAGAGGGGCCAGTTCTAGAGAGAGGAAGAGGGAGAATTGTGTATCTTGGCTCAAAGTTGTGAATTTGGAAGCTTAACTCCAAGAATTAGCTAGAAATTGGGAGCTTGGAACTCCAAGGTGAGTATTTGAGCATTGGTTCATAAATTGAGATTGTGATTTTGAGAATTTGAAGTTAGATTGTGCATGCATATATAGAATTACCATGAATTGCCATGGATTGTATAATTTGGCTTGCAGTTTGTTAATTATGAAAATTTGAGTATTGGATCACACATGCAAGCATGGTTTTGATGAGTTTTATATGTGTAAGCATCACTTGAACCATTTGGAATGGAATTGAAGTCAAAAATTTGCATGCATGCTTGGTTGATGAAATATAGAATTAATATGAAGTTGAATACACATGTTTTGGAACTATGAAGAGAATTCAAAATGATTTTGGAAAAGGGACCATGAATTTGAGCAATTGGCCTCATATTGTTGTTGTTCTCATGTTATGTAATATGTTTCCATGTCTTTGTGTCCAAAACATGAGCCTTGCACCTTTGAATGTCAAGTTTGAAGCTCAAACAGCTTGCTGGAAAACCTAGAATTCGACATATCCGCTCGAGCGGGGTAATGGCCGCTCGAGCGTGAAATGCTAGTTCCCAGAACTTTTGCAGACTTTGATGTCCGCTCGAGCGGGGAGATTCACGCTCCAGCGCCAAGCCATGTAGTTTGAATTTCAGCTCGAGCGTCCACAGTCACACTCAAGCGTAAAAGCGAGGCAACCAGTACTTTTGTAGACAAAAGGGGCCCGCTCGAGCGGGAACCCTGCGCTTGAGTAGGGAGCCCTGTTTTCAGAAATTTTGTAAAGATGTTTTGTGTTTCATTTTCCGTTCTCTTTTATTTCTAAGTACTCTTAGGCATACATTAAGCATTGTAAATGAGTTAATAGAATAAGAAAGAAGCCTAAGATGGATGTATGAATTAAGAACGGATTGAATCATTTGTGACCCATTATGTTCATGAAATGTGTAGGGTCAAGCACGAGAGCAAATCCACCGGCAGATCACTGTGAGTAATATCTTAGTAGAGATATTTTGAAGTATGTTATTTGTTCAATTGCTTATTTCTATATAAGTCTTGTAAGCTTGCTAATTTGAATTGTGGGCAAATGTTTATTACGCCATTAACGGTTGGGCCAAAGGCTGTTGGATACAAATGATTGGGCCAAAGGCCGTTTGACATGAATGATTGGGCCAAAGGCTGTCGGATATTAATGATTGGGCCAAAGGCCGTCGGACATGAATGAATTGGGCCTGAGGCCATTCGATACGTCTGAACCTGTAGTCACTTGATACACTGGATAGAAACATAAATTGGGCCTAAGGTCGTTTGATGTATCTGTTTCGAATTCCATTCATGTACCTTCTTCAATTGATATTATTCACTGGGCTTTTGCTCACTCTCATTCATGTGATTGTAGGTGAGCTAAGCAATATCCAAACCCAGCCCCAGTGAAGCAGGTGTGAAATAGTCAAGTTTTGAGGAGTCAGTTCACACGTCTCACGCATGAGACTTGTTTTCGCCCTTTTGTTCTTTTGTATATTTTTGTTATGTTGGCGAGAACTTTGGATTGCGGTTGTGTATAAGCTTTTGATTGGCTGACCATGACTTGAATGATCCTGTTGTGTAAAGCTTTATGTTAACTTTCTTTGATATGGGTTATTAACGAATATATGTGCAATGTTATAATGTGCCATGTAAGCACGACTCTATGGACAAAATTTTTAACTTTGCTTCCGTTTTGGCCCCTTAACTCTGTTGATATATGTTTGTTTGGTCTGAAGCCGTAGATAATCTCTTGGTTATTGGCCGGTTATGTCCTTAACCCATAGGGGTGTGTTCGGGTCATGACAACTTGCCTCTGCAGATGATAAATTGAATGGCCAGACGCCGCATTTCCCTTTTGTCCTTGGCATTTGCTCCTGGTAGATACACCTCATTTTCTAGGAAATTCCAGATATCATAATACTAGGGGTTCTTGTCTGAAGCCTCGTCTATTGCTACAATGGTTTCATAGGCCGGCATGTACTTCTGTTCAACAATGATCGGACTCATCCAAACTCCCAATGGAATGTCTACCATAGAAGATAGAGTTGCTAGTGCATCAACGAATCGATTGTTCTCTCTTTGCAGATGGGTAAATGTCAACTTCTCAAACCTTGAAATTAGCATATCCAAGATCTGATGGTAAACCTTTATTTTCTCTTTTTTAACCCGCCAATCTTCGTTGGCTTGAGACACAACCAAGTTCGAATCCCTGATGACATCCAACATTTTTGCCCCCAGTTCCAGGGTGACTTCTAAACCAACAATACATGCCTCATATTCTGCTTCATTATTGGATGCTTTCAACCAGAGTTTGAAAGCTAAGGGTATATGGAAGTCATTAGGTGCTATTAACAATACACTAATCCCATAACCATATTGATTGGTTGCTCCATCAAAGTACATCGTCCACGTTTTCTCCTCTATTTGCAGAATATCTTCATCTGAGAACAAGTACTCCACTACTTCATCCCCCTCTACCAGATGATTTGCCAGGAATTCTGCTACAGCTCTTCCTTTAACCGACTTGCGTGTGACATATATAAGATCAAATTTAGAGAAAAGAAGCAACCAACGGGCTAGCCTACCCGTAAGTGCTGGTTTCTCAAAAAGATATTTGATGGGATCTAATCTCGAAACCAAGATTACAGAGTGAGCTAACAGGTAGTGCCTTAACTTCCGGGTTGCTTATATCAAGGCTAGACAAGATTTCTCAAGAAGAGCGTGACAGGTCTTATAATCTAGCATTTTCTTGCTCAAGTAGTAAACGGCTTTCTCCACCTTGGCCTCGGACTCCTTAGCTAACAACACTCCATGGTTGAGTTTGTCACTGACAGGTACAAGATTAGCGGTTTTCCCAATTTTGGCGGTGATAACACAGGCGGATTCTGCTAGTACTGCTTGACCTATTCAAAAACGAACTGCCAGCGATCGTCCCATTGGAACTTCTTTCCTTTCTTTAGGAAACCAAATAGTGGCTCACAAGTCAAGGTTAGTTTTGAAATAAACTACCTTATAAATTGCACTTTACCTAGAAAGCCACGCACCTCCTTTTCAGTCCTTAGTGGTGGCATTTCTAAGATGGCCTTGATTTTGGAAGGATCGGCCTCAATTCCTCTCTGTGTAATTAAGAATCCCAGCATTTTTTCCGTTGTTACGCCGAAGGTGCATTTTTGCAGGTTCAACCTTAATCTAGACTCTCTGATCTGCTGAAAGAATTTCTCCAAGTAGGTGTAGTGGGCCTCTCGATCTTTGGCTTTGTATAGCAAGAATGAGCAGTTGCTGTGCAAGGTGTTTCCCTCACCCTTTGGGGAAATCGCATCGGATTGGTTTCATAAGTTGCCGAAAGAAACTGTGAAGAGTTTGGAAGGCCTGACCGAGATGTTTGTGGCTAGGTTTGTTACAAACAAGTTGCAGCCACTAAGGGTAGACTCCCTGATGGCTTTGAACATTAGAGAGGGTGAAAGCCTTAGGGCTTACACTAAATGGTATTATGAGGTGTTCAACTGAATACCAGCATACAACTAGGAGCTGGCGGTCATATCTTTCAAAAATGGCCTAGAGGATGAATACCCGCTTCGAAAATTGCTAGCAAAAACTCTACCAAGAAATATGGAGGAACTAATGGCACGTATCGCGAAGTATGCCAGAGCAAAAGAGGACAAGCCAGGGATGAAGGCACCAAAATAGGAGAAAAGAAATGGCTAGCTGAAGCGAGGCCGAGGTAATATTGGTTTTAACAGGCAGGAAATAGCGTTGAGGGCTACACATGCAGGTACCACTGTATTCAAGATCTTGGTCTACAAAGTCCTGGAAAGGATCAGGAACCAACCGTATTACAGTGCACCAGAGAAGATCCCTAATGAGTTTATGGGAATGAGCCTTGGGAAACATTGTGCTTACTATAACGAAGATGAGCACTTGACTCAAGGATGTAGGGCTTTGAAGACACACTTGGAGGATCTAGTGAGACAGGGTCACTTAAGAGACCTAGTAGATGAAGTCAGAACAAGAGAAGAGCAAGCAAGGCTACGCAGGCACCGTCAACACCACCACCACCACAAGCAGATGGACCTCGGGTGATCAATGTGATTCACTCGAAGATTAATGAGAATGATGTACGTGGGAAACTCAGAGGGTAAGGCACCTATAACATGTGTACTAAGTCCAACAAAAGAAGCCCAGGACAAATGAGTACCAGGGTCCAGCGGTTTTTTTATTGAGGTAGCCTGCATATGGTGCAGCATCCACACAACGATGCCCTGGTGATAACACCGAAGATTGGAGAGTGCTAGGTGAGGTGCATACTAGTTGATCAAGACAATTCTTGCGATATCATGCATGTTAGATGTTACAAGGAGCTTGGCCTTCACCCAGATGATCTAGAACAATCCAACAGCCCGATGGATGGATTCAGCGGAACACTAACATGGCATACAGGAGCCACGAATTTGGAGGTGCAAACATGCATGAAAAAGGTAAGCACGAAGTTTACGGTAATTGATTCCTCCCCCCTTACAATGTTATTTTGAGAAGACTGTAGTTGCACGCAATGAAGGGTGTTCCCTCAACACTGCACCAGCTGTTACGGTTCCCAACGAAGCATGGAATTGAGGAGGTCAAAGGGGATCAGATGCAGGAAAAAAATTACTCTATGGCAGTAATGAAGTCCACCTGCAATGTATGAGAAGTAGAAACGGTTGAAATTGAAGACGAGGACATGGAGGTCCTTGATGACATCGACAAAGAAACAGTCGACAAGAGTAAGAAGACTTTGAAGAAGATTCTGGTCTAGGAAGATGATGGGGAGCACTTCTTCCTTCTCGTCTCTAGCTTAGTCGAGGAGGAGGAAAGGGAGTTAGAAGCTTTTTTACGAGCAAACATAGAAATGTTCGCCTGGACGCCCTATAAGATGCTTGGCATCGATCTCGAGGTCATTTGTCATATGCTCAATGTAGACAGGTCGGCTAAACCTGTCATCCAACGGGCAAGGCGGCCGACATTAGTACATATAGAAGCAGTTGAGGAAGAAGCGAACAAGCTGTTGGAAGCCTAGGCCATCCGAGAAGTACAGTATCCAACCTGATTGTCCAACACAATGGTAGTGAAAAAGAAGAACAACAATCGAAGGGTCTGTGTGGACTTCACCAACCTAAATATGGACTTCACCAGCTTGAATAAGGCTTACCCCAAAGACAGTTTCCCACTGCCTAAGATTAATCAGTTAGTAGATGCCACTTTAGGGCATGGGAGGATGAGTTTCTTGGACGCATACAGAGGCTACCATCAGATAGCAATGTATGCCCCATATGAAGAGAAGACGACATTCATCACCCCAAAAGGACTTTATTGTTATAGAGTAATGCCTTTTGGGTTAAAAAATGTAGGAGCAACCTACTAGGGGTTAGTGACCAAGATGTTTAAACATCTGATTGGGAAGAAAGTAGAAGTTTACATTAATGACATGGTCATAAAGACCAAGGAACCTTGGAATCATCTGGCTGATTTGAAGGCAGTTTTGATATCCTAAGAACAAATCGGCTCCTATTCAATGCTTCAAAATATGTATTTGGAGTCAGGTCTAGTAAGTTCCTAGGATACTTGGTGACCAAGAGGGGTATAGAAATAGGCCCAGATCAGATCAAGGCTATCCTTGATTTGAAAAGCCTGACTTTAGCCAAGTAGGTCTAGATTTTGATCGGCAAGGCAGCAGCCCTAAATAGATTTATCAACCAAAGTTCTAATAAATGTAAACCATTTTTTCAATTGTTGAAGAAGGCCACAGATTTCTTGTGGACAAAAGAGTGCGAAATCGCCTTGACCGACTTGAAAAGGTACCTGACAACAGCTCCAGTTCTGTCAAATTCAATACTTGGAGAGGAATTGTTCCTATACTTAACAGTTTCAGACCACACAGTGAGTGCAGCGGTAATCCGAGAAGAGGAGGGAGAACAAAAGGCGGTATACTATGTGAGTAAAACCCTAGAAAGTGCAAAAACCAGGTACCTGCCCATAGAGAAGTTAACACTAGCCCTGGTAATGGCTTCCAAAAAGTTGAATCACTACTTCTAAGCCCACAAGATTGTGGTGCTAACTGAGCATTCCTTGAAGTCCCTGTTGCAGCATGAAGATCTAATAGACAAACTAACTAGATGGGCAGTGATAATGGGCCAGTATGACTTGGAATTCAGGCTTAGAACAGCAATTAAGGGCTAAGTTCTGGCCGACTTTGTGGCCGAGTTCACCTCTGGTGCTATCCCACATCGGGCTCCGGTGAACCGCAGTTTAGGATGTCTAGGGGAACTAGAGGAAACCCAATTGGGCTTAAAGGATCCCATGCCAACAAAATAGAAGAAGGCATAGCAACCAAAACCCTGTGACATCTACATTGACGATTCCTTCTGCCTGTTTGTTGATGGAAGTTCAAACCGTCAAGGAGAGGGGACAGGAGTGGTTTTAGTATTGCCAGATGGGCGAATGATTGAGCAATCTATTCATTTGGGATTCAAGGCCTCAAATAACGAAGCACAGTATGAGGCACTAATTGTAGGATTGAAACTAGCAGCAGCCATGGAAGCCGATGATGTGGTAGTCTTCTGTGACTCCTAGCTTATTGTGAATCAAGCAACGAGCGCGTATGCAACCCGAGATGAAATGATGATAGCCTACGTAAAAGAGGTTGTTAGGCTGCTCGCACTATTCCAGGATTGCAAACTACAACAGGTTGGCCAAGATGACAATAGCCATGCCGACGTCCTGGCTAACTTGGCTAGCGCCATGAAATCAGGTGAGGCTAGGACAATAATGGTTTATTATTTGTCAAGCCCAAATGTAGAGCCTCTAATAATGGAGTACGAAGCAATATGCGTGGAAATAGGTCCTGGCTGGATGGACGCCATAGTTGTGTTCCTTAAAGAGGGTAGACTGTCAGAGGACAAAAAGGAGGCACACAAAACTAGATTGAAGTCGACTAGATTCTGCCTGTCAGCAAGAGGCCATCTGTACAGAAGATCCTTCATTGGACCTCTACTCTGATATGTGCATCCCTCTCAGATAAATGACTTTTTATATGAGATCCATGAAAGAGTTTGTGGAAGCCATGCATGGGGCAGGTCATTTGCCCATAGAGCCATCTCTCAGGGATACTGGTGGCCATAAATGCAAAAAGATGCTAAGGCCTATGTTAGGAAGTGCGAGAAGTGTCAAAGGTTTGCACCTTTGATACATTAGCCTGTAACAGATCTAAACCCAGTGTCCAGTCCTTGGCCGTTTGCCTAGTGGGGCATGGACCTGGTGAGACCACTGCCCCAGACTACTTTACAAAGTAGGTAGAGGCTAAACCTCTCGTGAAAATTCGAGATATTGATGTGAAGAACTTCATCTGAAAGAACATAATCACCAGGTTTGGGATTCCAAGAGCCATTATAGCAGACAATGACACTCAGTTTGACAGTAAACTGATCAAGAGCTTTCTTGCAAAGTACAAGATTAAGAAATATTACTCTACTCCAAGTTTTTCCCAAAGTAATGGTCAGACAGAAGCATCCAACAAGACCATCTTAGATGGGATCAAGAA
Source organism: Camellia sinensis (assembly GCF_004153795.1). Taxonomy (NCBI): domain Eukaryota; kingdom Viridiplantae; phylum Streptophyta; class Magnoliopsida; order Ericales; family Theaceae; genus Camellia; species Camellia sinensis. The sequence continues at coordinate 70,490 of NW_021026545.1, forward strand.
AAGGCCAGAGGTAGCCAAGAGAAAATGGATGGAAGAATTGCCAATGTACTATGGGCATATTGGACTACGCCGAGAAAATTAACTGGGGAGTCTCCTTTTGCTATGGCTTATGGCACTAAAGCAGTCACCCACTGGAGATTAGCATCCCTAGAATCAAAACCCAAGGAGTGGAGAATGGAACCAACGAGGCATTCTTGGCTCGAGATCTAGATCTATTGGAAGAAAGAAGAGAGAGAGTAGCAATTCGGTTGGGGGCATACCAACAGTAGCTTGCTAGGGCTTACAATAAGAAGGTGAACCCAAGAGAATTCAAGGTTGGAGACCTCATCCTGAGGAAAGTTGTCGGCAACAAAAAAGATCCTAAGGAGCGAAAACTTGGCCCAAACTGGAAGGGGCCTTATAGAATCATCTCGGTTGCCGGCAATAGGGCATATCGGCTTGAAGACACTGATGGAAAAGAGTTGATACGACCCTGGAACACTTGCAATTTGAAGTTTTTCTATCATTAGTTTTTATTTTTTAAGATTTATGTAATATTAGCCAAAGTTTTAATAAAGTGCTAGTTTGATTTTGTGAATGATTGTTGAAATTTGTGCGATGGGGCTGAATAGTCTTATGACGATGTTTTCGATTGAAATACAACGAGTAACTTAGACTTATCATATGGTAGAGTTGAATTATACTTGCCATACGATAAAGTTGAACTAAGTTGGTGATGTTTCCAACTGAAACATGACTAGTAACTTAGACTTATCATATGGTAGAGTTGAATTATACTTGCCATATGATAGAGTTGAACTAAGTTGGTAATGTTTCTGATTGAAACATGACAAGTAACTTAGATTTATCATATGGTAGAGTTGAATTATACTTGTCATAGGATAGAGTTGAACTAAGTTGGTAATGTTTTCGATTGAAACATGGTGATAACTTAGACTTATCATATGGTAGAGTTGAATTATACTTGCCATATGATAGAGTTGACCTAAGTTGGCGATGTTTTCGAATGAAACATGATGAATAACTTAGACTTGCCATATGGTAGAGTTAAATTAACACTTGCCATATGGTAGATATAGACACCCATTTTTTATTGTCCTTAAGACTTAGGCGCCACCGATTGATCACCCAATGATGAATTTACACGCTCGTCTAAATGCTCGATTTCCTCAACAAGAAACCTCAATTTTGAGCCTTAGAAACCTACAAACCTTGTGCCTTGTTTTTGAACCAAAACAATAGTTTTTCAAGCTTGACCATCCAGGGGCCTATAGACCCACTAGTGGCCTGCCGTCCATTATTAGTGTACGGCCGCCCCCTATTAGTGGCCTACCGGCCACTTGTGTCAAAAACCAGATCTTTTTGCCAGTTGTGCCAGCTGTCTCCACAGATGCATGCACTACACCAGCTGTGTCTGTATGAATATTTTCGAGATAGTCTCATGTATTTCTACATATAGATGACTCCTTCTTATAATTTAGGGTTAGAAAAATTTGTGGAAAAAAGTCTTGGAAAATATTTCTCTCTCTACATTTCTCTCTCTCTCCCTTGCAACTTCTATGCCTTGCCTAGACACTTTAAACCAAACTTTGAGGGTTCTTTGCTGAGGTGTTTTAAGCTTGCATTTTAGCTCTTGAGGGTGTGAAATTAATGGTTTGTATGTCAAAGGATCACTCATCTTCAAGAGGTATACATTCTAGCTCTTTTGTACAATTTCTTTCTTATCTTTTCTTACAGCTTTTGGGTTTTTTTTTTTTTTTACCTATATTTGTGGGCTGAAACTTGTGGTGTAAAGCCATTAAGGGTATAGATAGACCACTCCTCTTTGAACCTTGTCTTCTAGGATTTTACCCTTGTGTTTCCCACATTTTCATTATCTTTTTTTGAGCTTTTTACCACTGATTTTCAAAGGATTTTTAGAAGTTAAAATATGGTTTTGAAGTCCCAAAAATGGAGGGGTTAACCTCCCCTCCTTTGGTTTGTTTGCAAGCTTAATTTCTCCATTATTTTAGTTTGCATTTGTAGATGTTTTTACCTTAATTTCAGCGTTGTTTTAGCCTATTTTAGGATTGCTTCAAGTTGTTCACGTCATTTATGATTTGTATTGCATGCTTGCAGTATAACGGTCCTCATAGGTTTGGTGTTTTAAGCATTAGACACCAACCTATTTGAGTTGATAGCATATATTCCAGGGTTTCCATACTTGTGTTCATCTCTAATCATCTCTATACTTCTCTCATTTCTTGGCTTCTTATTTGCTTTGAGAGTCGTTTCAAACCGAATGTTTGTTTAAGCTTGAGATAGAGATTGTTGTGCTTAATGGTTTAATCTCTTCGGAGGTTCATTACCAACGGCATGACATCTCTCTCATGCTCAAAACAACCTTTTATTTGACACTTCCTTCCATAGTGAACTTAATCTTCATTATTGGACTAAAAAGCTTAAGGAATGGAAAGGTAATTAAAACAGGTATTAAAATTGGAATAAAATGGAGCAAGATAATAAAATGGTTTGGGTTCAATCGAACGTTAATTGACCCCATTGAGTCTGCAGTCGTTTCATATTTGTTAGTGATGAAAACGGTTCGAGAGTCAAAGTCAACTGCTTCCCTTGATCAATATCATGATAGGGAGGAGGTTCATGAGTCTTTCCTTGTCAGTTATTAAGATTGTATCCCTTGATTCATAGATCATCATGTAATCATTTTGCGTCGATTGATGGTTTGAGAATCAAACCTATTCCTCCTTTGATCTGTTTGATGATAAGGAGAGGTAGGGTGGACAAACATCTCCTGAAAATACTCTATTTGTGCTCTATTTCATGTCTGTTACAACAAGGCAGTACCAAACAATAGTGGCCGGCCAGCTAACTCTACTGTACGGCCATCCACTTCTTCTGGCTGGCTAGCCACCTTTTTCAGCCAGACAGTGTTACTTTTCCTGCAGAACAGAGCAGAGGCTGAGGTAAAAACAGTGCAATTTTCTGACTGTGCAACAGAAGCATTTTGGTAGCAGAACAGAGAGCATTTTCGGGTGGAAATCTGCATTCATACATGAACCATCCCTCGCATCTCGGGGCTCGTTAAATTATGTTTAGTAGTGGACTTGTAATAATTAATTACTTAGCTAATTAGTTCGTTTAATTGTAATTAATTAATTAGTTAGAATAGCTATTTAATTCTTGTGTTGTAATTAATCAATTAATTAGTTAATCTTTGTGTTGTAATTAAATAACTAGTTAATTTTTGCATTGTAATTAATTAATTAGTTAGAATAGCTAGTTAAGTTAGCATTGTACTTAATTAACTAGCTAGAATAGTTAGTTAATTTGTGGCGTTGTAATAGTTAGTTAATTCGGTATTTAGCTAAGACATTTATTCTGACCCTCCTACGCGAGAGCAAATTGTAATAATGTGTATGTCTTCCAACCCCCATTACTTGCTTATGATGGATAGTATATTACATCATGTTTCATTTGGTATTTTTCATGATTTGCATCCATTTGTCTTGCATGCATAGAGTTCGGCTCATCATTCTAACAAGCATTGTCGTTTATTACTTCTTTGAAAACGTGCTTAAACTTCATGCTATCAAAGTAATTCACATGTCATGTTAGTAGCCGAGCCTATTAATTGCATATTGCATGTGTTGCATTAGTCATTTGCCTAGTTAGGATCATGCATTTTTTTAACCCTTTTATTTCTTTTGGCTTGCCTTAAAGTACTAGGTGAGCATTTATGGCTTTAGTATATTGCATGTGTGTGATTGTTGTCATATCAAACATATTTTCCATGAGGGTAAGTGCTTAAGTGATATATCTGTTTGAATGCCTGTGGATGAAGGCTAATTGCTTAAATTTGAATAATTTGATTAATGTACATACAAGCTCACTTTTTCAAGTGGTATGTATTCAAACTGTGGGAGCCGAATAATTTTGGATCAACAAGAGCGGACCAATCTAGTCCAGAACATAACTTCCATTCAGCATTGACCCTATTCAATTAAGGGGCCGAATAGAAGAGCCGCATGCCAGTTGTAGACGTCCCCGAACGTCACAGGGAGGGAATCCTGTTTTGTTCATTGAGCTCACTACAGTTCGGACTCGATGTCACGGTTCTGAATCTAATCTCGCAAAGTGCAATGCAAGATCGATAAATCACCAAAGAGTCCAAATCCGACAAATCGTTTTGAAAAATTGATTTTAGAAAGAAGTGTCAAACATGGACTGCTTTACTAGATATAGAGTTGCCACCTAAATATTTTATTTTGGGGGAATTTAAGAAATCTTGACTCTTGCCTAAGGCCACGTGTCCGTCATCACCAAAGTTGTCTCGGCTCGAGAACTTGGGTACGATTAGGGAATGTCATGCAATGAGCACCCCCGATCGCCCGATCAAAGATCGACCACTACTAAACATGATATCTTGTTTTTGAAAACATATGTGCTCTTATTCCGGTTTATTAACCTAGAATTGCTACGTGATGCGCACAGCTTACAAGTATAGACTGGATCGTCTAAGTTGGAACAAAACATCTCATGTTTGTTTTTGAAAGTGATTTGCTACTTGCAAGTAGGCTAAAATGCAGATTTTGGCACCCCCAAGTGGGTTTTTAGAAAACATGGTGATTTGCCACTCTCAAGTGGGCTTAAAACTCGCAATCGATGAATTATTCCAATTTAAATAATCCAACCTTCACCCACAGGCATTCAGGCAGTTATATCACATAAACACTTAGCCTCATGGTAAGCATGCTATCATGGCAGTCACTCACACACATGCAAGGATGCTAAAACATAAACATTTACCGAGTACTCCAAGCCAAAGAAAGAAGCTAATTAGAAATCATGCATGAATCCTAACTATACTGAGATGCCTAATGCAACACATACAGGTATACAACTAAGATAGGCTCGGCTATTCTAAGATGGCATATGAAATGCTACAAAAATCATGTATTCAACTCGGAATTGAAATACATGCAGTTAGTATGCTGCGTCGAGCCCGATGCATGCAAAACAGATGAATGGATGCAAACATGCGAACATGAAGGATGCTAATTGAAACATGCCCTAATCTAACCATCATAAGCTGGTAAATAAAAGGGAGAAAGACGTGGGGTTAGAAGGCATGCATCACACACACGCACACTTATTACAACATTGCCCTCTCTCGAAGGGTCCGAATAAATAATACACAACCGAATGAATAACGAATTACAGTTAATTATTACACAACCCTAATTAATTAACAAATTAACTAAAATAAATAAGCTAGCATGCAAAACATATGAGATGGACTACCTCAGCTCGGTCTTGAATGACAAGGAATGCATGCATGTTCGAGTCGCCTTGCCGGAAAATTCATCGTGATGCTCCGACTTGTCTTTGTTTGCAATTGACCTTAGAACACTGTACAAGGCTCCAGAAGGCTGAAACTCCACCCTAGGAAGCTGTGGGAAGGCTGCCGACCAGCCCTTGGCCTTGGAGACCACCTGCCGACCACCTTTTGTGGTGGAGACCAAAAGAGGTGGTCGGCCTGCCAGAAAAGCTAGTCGGTTGACCAGTTTCTGCCTCATGTTCTTGGTTTTCTACAACACAAAGCAAGAGAGAGGCATAGCAAGGTATTTTCAACAAATGTGTGCACGACCACTCTCGTATCATTGCACAAGCTCAAAGGAGTGTAGTCCTTGACCCTCGGGCCACCAATCACGCATCTCGATGAATGATGGCCGAGGAGTTGAATTGCACGACTTTATGTAAAATGGATGCACAAATGAACACAATAAGGCCTAAACTCCATCATGGGTAATCAAGAGTGTCAGTGACCAAGAATCGAAACACGTTTCGTCACTTTGAGTACGAAACGTCCCTCGTTTCCCATGTTTGGACTAAACCCTACTCCAAATACTATGCAACAACTAGAATGGCATGGCATGCAAACACAATGCAACAACTAGCATGCGATCCTAAACGAAATGCAAATAAGACATGCAAACATGCAAGGAATGACATGCAAAGGTGCAACTAGCATACGCAATGCTACGAACTACGAATGGCATACTCAATGCACATGATGCTATATGGCATACACAACGCACATATGACGATGGACATACACAAAGGCATAATCACGGCATACACAATGCGATGATCAAGCATGCGACAACATGGACATGGCATACATAATGCAAGATGGACTTAAACTAAAATGAATGAGCCTCAGCCACACTCAAATCAGTGGTCATACATAATGAAATTAGGCAACAAAACATGTGCGAATATGTACAAATGTAAGGGACCAAACCTAAGGCACCAAATGCAACTCTACCTAAAGCATGGCAAGGAATGAAATATGGCATACAATCACACATTTTTCAGTTCTGAAATAACATGCAAGATGGTCCCGAATCATGTAAACACCTCACATAATGCATGCTAGATGGCCCGAATACCGAAATTAGTGAAGTGCATTACACTAAAGGTACACAAAGCAATGCTCAAATGACCCAACCAGCCCCAAATAGTCCCTATACAGGTCCAAGACAGTGGGAAAATGGTCTAAAATGATGGCTCGAAATGCATAGAAATAAAGCTCATGCAATGGTCCAAAAACGAGGCATACAAGCACGACTCTCAAACGCATTTAAAGAGTGGAAAACATGGGAATATGGCATACATGTAAGCTCTGAAATATGATGCACAATGGTCCCAAAACATGGAAACACCTCAACATAAGCATGCAATAGGCTCCAAAACTCAAAGCTAGACAAGGGTATTGAACTACAACCATGCATGGCAAGCATCATTTGACCATGAGGCATAAAAACAGAGCTAAGGTAGTCCAAAACATGCACAAAATCAGTTTAAATCATAGCCAAAAAGTGCTAGAATCAACGGCCAAAATAGCATGCAATGTAAAATAGTAAAGAAGATTTACGCTACAAGCATATGAGGCATTTAAGAGGTCAGTAAACCAGAAAAACTCAGAGGTATGACATGCCAAATAAAGCCCAAAAACTTACTGAAACATAGTCAATGCATGCAAGAATGACATGCTCCTTTGATAGGCTATGAAGAGGGTTATTCTACACATGCAAGATGGACACCCAATATGGTAAAAACAAGCTCTGGAAAGAGCCTATGCAGGTCCTAAAACTCACCAAAAATGGCCTGAAACATGGCTCGGAAGCATGCAAATAAGGGCTCCTTTGTTAGGCCAAATATGCTAGGAAACAAAACAAGGAGAGAGAGGGTCACCCCTCTCTCATTTTGGCACTCAAAACAGCATTCTAGCCACTGAAAATCCACTGGATTTTAGTGGCTAGAAGGCCAAACAAAGGTCAATGCAAAGGCCCTAATGCATGGCTCAAAATAAGGCAAAATGAAGCATGCAAGGGGGTAGATGACCCCCAACATAAAAATGATCTTAAACAAACATGTTAAGGACCTCAAAATAAGACTTTTTTCAGTTTACACTGAAGCTCAAATATGCTTGTAAGTATAGCTAAAAGATGAAGCAAAATAAAGCTTAAAAGAGGGAATAGGGTGTTACCCTTGTAGCTCAGCAACTCCAGCAGCTTATGGACCAAAAATACAACTCCTTAGGACCTCTTAAGACCCTCCAAGAAGCTTAGGTTGGTGTTGGAGGTGTTAGGATAAGAGGTAGTGTGCAAAGGAGCAAGAACTTAGCACTTTTGGAGCCAAAATAGAGATATAGAGAGGGAGGTATATGTGTATGCCTTAGGGAAATTCTAAACCTTTGCTAATAAGGGAGAGGGTCTCTCTTATAGCCAAAGAGGTCCAAAGCTTATTCAAGAAGCCAAAAACCAAGTTTGAAGATCCTCCATACACGTGTATGGAGGATCCAGTCTGTGCCCTCCAGTTGGCACAGCTGGAATCAACTCAGTGTGACAAAAAATGGGGAAGCTGGCCGACTAGTTCAAGTGGTCGGCCGACCACTTACCCTGGTCGGCCGACCAGGGTCAAAAGGGTCAATGCACAAAAGCCGGTCGGTAGCCTCTAAGGGTGGTCTCCTCACTCAATGCAAGCTAGTGGTGTGGTGGGAGACCAGCAATTGTGGCTCAAAAGTCAGGGAGACCAGCTACCTAACAAGAAAAATTGACCGGCGGGAAAAAGTGGTCTCCAAGGAGAAAAGGTGGTCTCCCACCCTTGTACCACCTTCCAAACAATGAAAATAGGGTCCATGCCAAAAATGAACCAAGACGGAGGCAAAACGAGGGTTCGGGAGCCAAAACGCGCAGCTAGGTGCCCCAAAAACTGACTGTTAAGCATTGAAAGTGGTGGGCGACCACGAAGGTGGTCTCCCAGGCCACAGTGTCCCTCTAGAGAGAGGAAACAAGGTGCGTGCCAAAAACCGTGCCAAACAGAGAAAGTTAAGCGGTCCCGAACCGAGGTGCACGACTGACGGCTCTGAAAATCAGAAACTGATCTCCAAACGGGAACAATGGTCTACGACCACGAAAAGTAGCCTACGGCCACTGAGAGATGGTCTACGAGACCTCTCCCTCCCTTTGGGAAGAGAAAACAGAACATGGTTCACAAACCGAGGCAAAGCACAAAAGAGTCTAGAGGTTCAGAGGCAAGGCTCTCAGCCGAGACTCTGTAACCTCAGAACGAGCACAACATGTGTCATCACCAAGCGCTTAATCGATGACGTTTGAGTCTTAAGGTCGGTTAAAAATGAGGTGTCTACACCAGTAAAACAAGGGTCGTGTAAAAGTACATGGCAAGGACTAGGAGTGGGCCAGGCCCTAAGGCCCAAAGAGAATACTATAAATACAAGACCTTCAGTCCTAAAGAGGTATATGAGAGCTAATGTGTTTAACCTAGAATACAGATCAATTTGAGTGTAAAGACTAACTTGCCCGTCGGAGTGTTAATTCTGGCACCCCCGACCAGAGTGTTCATTTCTTTTCAGGTGACTAGAAGAGGATCATCAACATCCCCCAAGATCAGAGGAGTATTTCCAAACCACTTCTCCACAACTGGCGCCTTCTGTGGGAATACTCAAACACATCCATGGCGGGCGTAACGGAAGACCCTCCGATAGTCACTGATGAAACCACACAGAGAGATGACCTCACTCCAACAAACATGCTTGGACCGAAAACCATCCCCGTAAGACGCACTCTAAACTTCGCCTCATCTTCGACTCCAGAGCATGAAACAATGCAAGCGATCATGGAACAGGCAAAGAAAAATAAACAAAGGTTGGAGAACATGATCACAGAAAATGAACGTCTCCGTTAAGATTTGGCCTTGGAGGTGGCAAAGTCCAAACAAGCTGCACACCAAGGCCCGGAACGACTTGTGAGAACAGATGGTCAATGATCTCGAGCCCGACAACAAAACAGCGATAGCAACTCCGACTCATTATCCCCGGAGCCCAAGAAGAAGGGATGACCTGGAAATTCCAGCTCTTCTGAAGAGAGTCACCGTATAAGGCATAAGCGAAAAAGAAACAGTTTGGATGAAGATCAACATGATCCTTTTGTACGACGGAATGCAAAGGTAGTGCTACCCAAGAAATTCAAAGCACCATCATTCACCTTGTACGATGGAAAATCTGACCCCACCGATCGCATCCACCATTACAAGCAAGCCATGACCTTGCATGCAGATGACGAGGCATTGATGTGCAGAATATTTTCGAGCAGTTTGGGACCACTAACTGTCAGGTGGTATTACAAACTGGAGTCGGCTTCGATTAAAAGCTTCCACTAACTCCAAAAATCCTTCAGGGCAAGGTTTATCACTAATGAGGTCCAGCCAAAGCAAGCCGATTCCCTCTGGGCAATGCAGATTCAACCGGGGGAAACCCTTTGTGCCTACTCGGTGCGGTATTGGGAATGTTTCAATATGGTAGATGATGCTTGCAATGATTCCATGGCCATCATTGCCTTTAAGATGAGGTTGCATCCCAACAGTGCCCTCCACAGTTCTTTGACCAGACGGCCCCCCAAAACAGTTTGGTCGTTGATGAAGAAAGTTAAAGAATACTGTAAAGTGGAAGACGATGCCTTGAGAGTTAAAGCCGGCAATGTGACGGACAAAATGGCTCTTGCTGAAATTGCTCGACCGTTACAATCTGTAGCACCTCAGAGCCCTGAACCACAGTATCGGGCGAAACGAGACAAGAGACGAGACTCTTGCCGCTCAAACGATCAATGCTCCCACCGAGAAAATGAACAGCTACAAGTTGACAGCAGGTGCACGAGGCGCGCCAATAAAAAATATACAGAGTTGACTGAGCTGATCAACGCGGTTATGTCCAAAATCCAACACCTTCCGTTCTTCAAATGGCCGTCAAAAATGGGAGGACCTCCTGACACGAGAAGACGGGATAGATGGTGTGAGTATCACAAGGATCATGGCCATGATACCGATAGTTGTTATGCACTAAAGGACCTCTTGGAGGAATTAATTCAAGATGGCCGGCTGTAACAGTACGTCCGAAAAGGCAACCCAACCAAAGCAATAGCCTTGAGACAGGACTCACCTCCGCTCGGCGTAATCCACATGATATACAACCTGTCAATGTCATCAGCGGTGCATGCAATCCAGTCGAAGTCTGAGCCTCAGGACCAACTCACTCCGGCTAAATGGCCCCATGAAGCCGAGGGCATTACTTTTGATGATTCAGATTTGGCCGGAGTAACACTGCCCCACATTGACCCCTTGGTAATCGAGTTACGCATAAACCGATTCACAGTTGAGCGCGTACTCATTGACCTGGGGAGCACATCGGAGATTATGTACTATAAGACATTTAACAAACTCGGCTTCTCCGAATCGGATCTCTCTCCGGCCCCTTATCCACTATTCGGCTTCAATGCCAATCTAGAGTACCCATTGGGGAAAATCAAACTACTCGTTTGAACAAGCTCCCGAATAGTGGATGTAGAATTCTTGGTCGTCAAGCTGTCGTCGTCGTATAATATTATCATGGGGCGATCCTGGTTGTATACTATGCAGGCCGTGCCAAGCACCTACCATCAACTGCTACGCTTCCCGACAGAACGCAATATTGAGCAAATTCGTGGCTCCCAGAAATCGGCACAAGCATGTTATCTCCTTGCTGCAAAAAGGCCAAAGGAATTGCAGGTGAATTCCATTGAGGTACCGGATCAAGAGAGCATCGATGATGTTGGGCGGCTCCCAAATGAAAAGGCCACAGAAGGTTTAGACCGAATTGAAATCGATGAAAGCCCAGACAAGTTCTTCATGGTCGGCACCTCCCTGAATCAGGCCAACAGACAGCAGCTGATCTCTTTCCTGCTTAGCAACCTTGATATCTTTACATGGACTCCATATGAGATGTCAGGTATAGATCCGTCAGTTTCACAGCATCAGTTGAATGTCGATCCAAAGTGCAAGCCGATCATTCAGAAAAGTCGGCAGTCAACCGCAGAGCACACTGCTGCCGTTGTTGAGGAGGTTGACAGGCTAGTTGCCGCTGGGGCAATTAGAGAAGTGAACTACCCCACGTGGCTCTCTAATACAGTGGTGGTGAAAAGGAAAAACAAGACTTGGCGAGTGTGTGTCGATTTCACAGATCTAAACAAAGCCTGCTCCAAAGATTGTTTTCCCCTACCCAGAATCGACCAACTTGTAGATGCGATGGCGCGCCATCAGCACATAAGCTTCCTCGATGCTTACAGAGGCTACCATCAGATTGCCATGCATCCAAAAGACCAGGACAAAACTGCATTCCTCACCCTAAAAGGAACCTACTGCTACAAGGTTATGCCTTTTGGGCTGAAGAATGCAGGGGTAACCTACCAAAGATTGGTCACCGCCATGTTCAAGGAGCAACTTGGTCACACTATGGAAGTAAACATTGAAGACATGGTGGTCAAGTCTAAGGAAGAACAGAATCATATAGCCGATCTAGAGAAGACATTCGGTATTTTACGCAAATACAAAATGAAGCTGAATGCTTCCAAATGTGCATTTGGGATCGGCTCTGGAAAGTTCTTGGGCTACAGTGTCAACCACCAAGGAATCGAGGCCAACCCGAGGCAAATCACAACAATCTTGGAACTCGGCTCCCCCCGTTCGGTAACAGAGGTTTAAAAGTTTATGGAGATGGCCGCCGCACTTAACAAGTTCATTAGTCAGTTCATAGATCGCTGCCGACAATTCTTTCATACACTGCGACAGGGCAAGGGTTTTGAATGGTCTAATAAATGCGAAGCCGCTTTCAACGAGCTCAAGACCTACCTCCGCTCAGTACCACTCTTGACAACACCTGCTGCTGGTGACCCGCTCATTTTGTATCTGGCAGTCTCCGACAAGGCCGTCAACGCCGTACTAATAAAGGAAGAGCTGGGGGAGCAGCAGCCAGTGTATTACGTGAGCAAGGCAATGGTTGACACCGAAACACGCTACCTTCCGCTGGAAAAGCTCATTGTAGCCCTAGTCATGGCGGCAAGAAAACTGATGCATTACTTCCAGGGCCATAGCATTGGGGTGCTAACAGATTATCCCCTCCGATCAGTACTACGAAGTGCATAAGCATCAGGACGTGTTTCAAAGTGGGCTCCTGAACTCGGCCAGTACGACATTCAGTTTCTTCCCAGAACCTCAATCAAGGGACAGGTGCTTGTCGACTTTGTTGCCGAATTCACTGGGGGTCTTGCCGATTTCAAGTTCGATGAGAGTCGACCGGAGCCGAACTGGAGAATTTATGTCGAAGACATTTGGCAGTTGTACTGTGAGGGATCATCCAATTAGCAGGGCAGTGGAGCAGGAGTTGTGATCATGGCCCCCAACGGCGCAATAATTGAGCAAGCCGTCAAGCTTGGCTTTGAAGTGTCAAACAACGAAGCCGAATATGAAGCTCTTCTAGCCGGTTTGTGGAATGCACATCTTCTGGGTGCTCGGCGTTTGCTTGTATTTTGTGACTCAAAACTGGTGATCAATCAGCTAAAGGGGGAGTACGCGGCAAGAAATGACCGTATGGCGGCTTACATGAAAACGGCCAACTCCTTGCTGGCAAAATTTGACCATCATGAATTGAACCAGATAACATGTGATCAGAACACACACGTGAATGTCCTTGCTTGCCTAGCTTCCGCCATCAACTCAGAGATTAAACGGACCATCGAAGTAGGATTCATTCCAGAGCCGAGCATTGGCCCTTCGGAGGAAGTCTAGGTCAATGTTATAGAATTTGGACCAAGTTGGATGGATCTCATTGCCGCATTCCTGTCTTCCGAACAGCTCCCAGAGGACAAGAAAGAAGCACACAAGCTGCGAAACAAAGCCATGCGATATTACTTGGACCCACAATGAAGGCTTTATAAAAAATCCCTCTCTGGTCCATATCTGGAATGCATGCACCCGGACAAAGTCGAGGAGCTTCTGAATGAAATACACGAAGGCAGTTGTGGTGCCCATTCTGGCGGGCGGTCCATGGCCCATTGAGCCGTGACACAGGGGTACTGCTAGCCGACAATAAGAACAGATGCCGAATGCTATGTGAAAAGGTGTGAACAGTGCCAGAAGTTCTCTCCTTTAACCCACCTGCCTGCTGAAGAGCTGAGCTCCATAACCAGTCCATGGTCGTTCGCCCAATGGAGACTTGACATCGTCGGACCACTGCCTCATGCCCCGGGTAACAAGCGATTTTTGATTGTCGCGACAGATTATTTTACAAAATGGGTAGAAGCGGAGGCATTAACCCACATCCGAGATACCGACGTGAAGCGATTCATTTGGAGAAACATCATAACACGGTTTGGCATTCCAAGAGCACTTATCTCAGATAACGGCACCCAATTCGACTGTGGCGTCTACCGAGAGCTATGCAGCAAGTATGGTATACAGCCTTATTTCTCTACGCCGGCTTATCCACAAAGCAATGGTCAGGCCGAAGCCTCTAACAAATCTATCTTGGACGACATCAAGAAGAGGCTGGAGAAAGCTAAAGGCAAATGGACCGAAGAACTACCGAGCGTGTTGTGGGCTTATCGAACTATGCCAAGGTGGCCTACTAGGGAAACCCCGTTTGCTCTATGCTTTAGAACCCAAGCCATCATAACCCAAGCCATCATACCCTTAGAGATCGGCCTCCCAACTTTAAAATCGACAGTTTTCGATATGGGCCAAAATGACATGATGCTGGCCTTGGATTTAGTCCTAATTGAAGAACGAAGAGACCGTGCCCTCGCATCCATAGCGCGGTATCAACAGTAGCTTGCTAAGTCGTATAATCAATGTGTTCGGTTACGCCGCTACACACCAGGAGAGTTGGTCTTGAAGAAGGTACTACCAGCTGCCAAGAAACCGGCTGATGGAAAATTGGGTCCTAACTGGGATAGCCCCTATCAGATTGATTCGATCGTAAGAGTAGGGGCATATTCGCTCAAAGACATGTCAGGAAGGAGTCTACCATGGCCTTGGAATTCCATGCATTTACGCAAATTTTATCATTAGACCAACTTGTGGGACGTGATGCTATGTACATCTCTTTTTCTGTAATACGCAGATTCCCGTTCATTCACCACAGAATACTGTTCAAAGGTGTTCTGAAAAAGCCTCCGGATTCGGAGCGCCCTTCGTGGATATCACGATTGGCCAAATAAAGTCTCCAGATTCAGAGGTACATCGGCGCATGACGTCTTTGGGCCGAAAAAGCCTTCGGATTTGAAGCGCCCTTCATGGATATCACGATTGGCCAAATAAAGTCTCTGAATTTGGAGCCCCATCGGCACATGACGTCTTTGGGCTGAAAAAGCCTCCGGATTCGAAGCGCCCTTCGTGGATATCACGATTAGTCAAATAAAGTCTCCGGATTCGGAGCCCCATCAGCGCATGACGTCTTTGGGCCGAAAAACCCTCCGGATTCGGAGCGCCCTTCGTGGATATCACGATTAGCCAAGCCTCCGGATTCGGAGCCCCATTGGCGCATGACGCCTTCAGGCTGAAAAGGCCTCCGCAGAAAATACGCGTGTGCCGAATAAAATTTTCAACGAAGCAAAGTTGAAATAAAATGAGTACAGCCTCTGTAAACGAAGGCCGAAAAATGCAAATACTCAAACAAGAATGTTCGGAATAAAATCAGTACTAATATAAATAACAAGTGCGCTACAGATTGAGAACTAAGCATTTTATTAAATTCAGTGAATAAATACATAATTTCACTTTCAATCTACGTAAGCATTATAATGATTTCTTGGGTTCGGCGGCTTCTTCGTCATTGCTCTTCTCAATTTCGAATGCAGAGAAGGGAAAATCATTCTATTAATACAACGAAAATACCGAATCCAACCCTCCCAACTGGAGACTCTCAGCTTACCGAAGCGCCTCGATCCAACTGTGCCTAAATCCACGATTTTCACATCGGCAAACTTCTTCGGCGAGTTTCTCCTTGGTCTTCTGAATTCTGACCTTTTGGCCATCATGGAAGCCTTTTTCATAGGCCGTACCCCTCGCAGTCTCGATCGCGAACATGCTAGCCGTATTACGATCGGCGTTCGCATCACTAATCAGCCTTTGAGTAACCCTCTCTTCAACAACCGGATTGGGGTGGCTGGTTGATTAGGGCCCGGCAGACTTGATTTTCCTTAGCTCACGTTCGGCCTTCTCGGCGCGAGCTTCTAACTTCCGAATGTGTTCATCTCTCTGTTCTATGTCACGACGAGCAGCGTGGAGACACATGCCGATCTCATAAGCCGTGTACAGTCCCCTCACCGTCCTGTGAACGCCTTCGCGAAACACTTTAAAGTCCTATCAACCTACCATCGACTGCTGAACTTCGAACAGAAAAATCTGTCAAGCAAACTCGACTGCCACATTTGGATCTCGAATGATCGAGTCCGCCTCTGTCATTGGTTTATTACCCACGAAAACTGCAAAACTCAATCGGCGAGGAGTCGCGTCAGGTTGCTTGCCGAAACCAAGCTGAGGAGACTTACGCTATGGCTGTTTGTCCCTCCTGGACGACCTACTCTGACGACGAGGAGATTGGTGCCTCTCCCGATCCCTCGAAGTCCTACTGCCCGTGTGTGAAGGTTCACCGCTTCGACTCATGGCTCCTCCCAGCTCAGCTAGAGTCTTCGCTTCGCCTCTGTTGTTAAAGAAAAGTTTATTTGACATTTGCGTTTGTTCAATCTTCCTCAAAGAGTTGGACTGAAATGCTGACTGACCACATAAATAGGACCCTCGTTCACGAAGTACACGCCCATTTATTCCCTACGGGGGCAGCACCTCCGAGGCAATCCCCTTAATGTTGAAGCGCCAACTACCCGACGCCGAACGAATCATATGCCCCAATCGCATCTATTCGGTGTTCTACAATCGTGAACCCGCTA
This sequence comes from Camellia sinensis, assembly GCF_004153795.1. Lineage (NCBI taxonomy): Eukaryota > Viridiplantae > Streptophyta > Magnoliopsida > Ericales > Theaceae > Camellia > Camellia sinensis. Next base: position 86,827 of record NW_021026545.1, read on the forward strand.
GGGCAAGGGCAGATTCATCAATCTAGTCGGCTTAAGTGCCCCAGTCGTTCCCCGAATCGATTCAACACAAGATTCTTACTAGACATGTTATTCGGCGTTCTATGATCGTGAACCCGCTGGGGCAAAGGCAGATTTATCAATCTAGTCGGCTTAAGTGTCCCAGTCGTTCCCCGAATCGATTCATTAACACAAGATTCTTATGGGACATGTTATTCGACGTTCTACGATCGCGAACCTGCTGGGGCAAGGGCAGATTCATCAATCTAATCGGCTTAAGTACCCCAGTCGTTCCCCGAATCGATCTATCAACACAAGATTCTTATCGAACGTGTTATTCAGCGTTCTACGATGGCGAATCCACTGGGGCAAGGGCAGATTCATCAATCTAGTCGGCTTAAGTGCCCCAGCCGTTCCCCGAATCGACCTATCAACACAAGATTCTTATCGAACGTGTTATTCGGCGTTCTACGATCGGGAACCCGCTGGGGCAAGGGCAGATTCATCAATCTAGTTGGCTTATGTGCCCCAGCCGTTCCCCAAATCGATCTATCAACACAAGATTCTTATCGAACGTGTTATTCGGCGTTCTATGATCGCGAACCCGCTGGAGCAAGGGTAGATTCATCAATCTAGTCGGCTTAAGTGCCCCAGCCGTTCCCCGAATCGACCTATCAACACAAGATTCTTATCGAACGTGTTATTCGGCGTTCTACGATCGCGAACCCGCTAGGGCAAGGGTAGATTCATCAATCTAGTCAGCTTAAGTGTCCCAGACATTCCCCGAATCGATCTATCAACACAAGATTCTTATCGAATGTGTTATTCGGCATTCTACGATCGTGAACCCGTTGGGGCAAGGGCAGATTTATCAATCTAGTCGGCTTAAGTGCCCCAACCATTCCCCGAATCGATCTCTCAACACAAGATTCTTATCGAACGTGTTATTCGGCGTTCTACGATCGTGAACTCGCTGGGGCAAAGGCAGATTCATCAATCTAGTCGACTTAAGTGCCCCAGCCGTTCCACGAGTTGATTCAGTAAGATTTAGGAATTCATTGTTTTAATCAGATCGCTAAACTCAGTCAGCTTGTAAGTCTGCTGTCTCACGTAGTCTTGGAATTTTGTCCTAACCACTGATTCTCCTAATTGTCTACTCATACAACAAACAATACGAGAAATATCTTGAAAGCATATGAAATTTTCATTCATAAATTGGGCGCTAACAGCGAACATTTTACATATGAAAATCCAACACAGATGAAAATCTACTAAACAAAAACAGACATTGAAATCGAAAAAAATCTAACAAAACTAGAATTTCTCCTAAATCAAGTCTCAAGGTCAGACTCAAGCGGCTCAACGTCCACTTGCTCATATGGAATTGGCGTGGCCTTGGGTACGATTAGGGAAGGTCATGCAATGAGCACCCCCGCTCGCCCGATCAAAGATCGGCCACTACTAAACATGATATCTTGTTTTTGAAAACATATGTGCTCTTATTCCGGTTTATTAGCCTAGAATTGCTACGTGATGCGCACAGCTTACAAGTATAAACTGGATCGTCTAAGTTGGAACAAAACATCTCATGTTTGTTTTTGAAAGTGATTTGCTACTCGCAAGTAGGCTAAAATGCAGATTTTGCCACCCTCAAGTGGGTTTTTAGAAAACATGGTGATTTGCCACTCTCAAGTGGGCTTAAAACTTGCAATCAATGAATTATTCCAATTTAAATAATCCAACCTTCACCCACAGACATTCAGGCAGTTATATCACATAAGCACTTAGCCTCATGGTAAGCATGTTATCATGGCAGTCACTCACACACATGCAAGGATGCTAAAGCATAAACACTTACCGAGTACTCCAAGCCAAAGAAAGAAGCCAATTAGAAATCATGCATGAATCCTAACTATACTGAGATGCCTAATGCAACACATACAGGTATACAACTAAGATAGGCTCGGCTATTCTAAGATGGCATATGAAATGCTACAAAAATCATGTATTCAACTCGGAATTGAAATACAATGCAGTTAGTATGCTACGCCGAGCCCGATACATGCAAAACAGATGAATGGATGCAAACATGCAAGCATGAAGGATGCTAATTGAAACATGCCCTAATCTAACCATCATAAGCTGGTAAATAAAAGGGAGAAAGACGTGGGGTTGGAAGGCATGCATCACACACACGCACACTTATTACAACATTGCCCTCTTTCGGAGGGTCCGATTAAATAATACACAACCGAATAAATAACGAATTACAGTTAATTATTACACAGCCCTACTTAATTAACAAATTAACTAAAATAAATAAGCTAGCATGCAAAACATATGAGATGGACTGCCTCAGCTCGGTCTTGAATGACAAGGAATGCATGCATGCTCGAGTCGTCTAGCAGAAATTTCATCGCGATGCTCCGACTTGCCTTTGTTTGCAATTGACCTCATAACACTACACAAGGCTCCAGAAGGCTGAAACTCCACCCTGGGAAGCTGTGGGAAGGCTGCCGACCAGTCCTTGGCCTTGGAGACCACCTGTCGACCACCTTTTGTGGTAGAGACCAAAAGAGGTGGTCGGCCTGCCAGAAAAGCTGGTCGGCCGACCAGTTTCTGCCTCATGTTCTTGGTTTTCTACAACACAAAGCAAAGCAAGGTATTTTCAACAAATGTGTGCACGACCACTCTCCCATCATTGCACAAGCTCAATGGAGTGTAGTCCTTGACCCTCGGGCCACCAATCACGCATCTCGATGCATGATGGCCGAGGAGTTAAATTGCATGACTTTATGTAAAACGGATGCACAAATGAACACAATAAGGCCTAAACTCCATCATGGGTAATCAAGAGTGTCGGCGACCAGGAATCGAAGCACGTTTCGTCATTTTGAGTACGAAACGTCCCTCGTTTCCCGTGTTTGGACTATACCCTACTCCAAATACTATGCAACAACTAGAATGGCATGGCATGCAAACACAATGCAACAACTAGCATGCGATCCTAAACGAAATGCAAATAAGACATGCAAACATGCAAGGAATGACATGCAAAGGTGCAACTAGCATACACAATGCTATGAACTACGAATGGCATACTCAATGCACATGACGCTATATGGCATACACAACGCACATATGACGATGGACATACACAAAGGCATAATCAAGGCATACACAATGCGACGATCAAGCATGCGACAACATGGACATGGCATTCATAATGCAAGATGGACTTAAACTAAAATGAATGGGCCTCAGCCACACTCAAATCAGTGGCCATACATAATGAAATTAGGCAACAAAACACATACGAATATGCACAAATGCAAGGGACCAAACCTAAGGCACCAAATGCAACTCTACCTAAAGCATGGCAAGGAATGAAATATGGCATACAATTACATATTTTCCAACTCTGAAATAACATGCAAGATGGTCCTGAATCATGTAAACACCTCACATAATGCATGCTAGATGGCCCGGATACCGAAACTAGTGAAGTGCATTACACTAGAGGTACACAAAGCAATGCTCAAATGACCCAACCAGACCCAAACAGTCCCTATGCAGGTCCAAGATAGTGGGAAAATGGTCTAAAATGATGGCTCGAAATGCATAGAAATAAAGCTCATGCAATGGTCCAAAAACGAGGCATACAAGCACGACAAACACGACTCTCAAACGCATTTAAAGAGTGAAAAACATGAGAATATAGCATACATGTAAGCTCTGAAATATGATGCACAATGGTCTCAAAACATTGAAACACCTCAACATAAGCATGCAATAGGCTCCAAAACTCAAAGCTAGGCAAGGGTATTGAGCTACAACCATGCATAGCAAGCATCATTCGACCATGAGGCATAAAAAAAGAGCTAAGTGTCACGACCCAAACCTGCCCCTATGGGTTTAGCACCGTAATCGGCCAGTAATCCAAGATTACCGAAGGCCTGCTTAACAGTAATACAACAATACAGAGTACAGGGGCTGGCGGAAGCCAATACAGTAAATAAACAATGTCCAATGAGCTGTGACAGTCTGTATGTAAAAAGGCTTTTCATTCAAATATATACAGTCAGACAAAACAGTATGTACATACATACAATCATTTAGTTCAGGGACCTAATCCCTATTAAACAGTACAGTAACAGTTTATACAGCTATGCAAAACAGATACAAAGACAGACGGGGAAATTAAAAACACCCCTAAGCCGTAGCTTGACAGGCTCGAAACCTCGCATTGAGGCACATAGGTTGGCTTGACAAAACTGGAGTTTACCCCGACGCTTCTAGCTGCGGTCTGGTGCCTGTACACCCACATATATATATATGAACAGTGAGCTAAGCCCAGTGAATAACACAATGCGTAAAGGGGTTAAGAATGAATGTCCTTACAGTAATGAAAACAGTTCATTAATTCAGTATTTCAGTCGTTCAGTCGTTACAGTCATATGTGGTACATCCATTAGAATAACAGTACAGTATACAGTAGGTCTTAAAAGATCGAACAGCAAATGATGGCCATCAGTCAGTAACAGTAGTGGTTCCAACGAGGGAACCGACAGAGATCTCTGTAACAGTAACAGTAAATAGTAGTTGCTAAGGATGCCACAATACAGTTCAGAATATAGGACATACATTCATTCAATTAACAGTATCAGTTCAGAAAGCAGTACAGTTCAATTGTTCAGAAGATAATCATTTTGAACATATCTTTACACAGTTGTTACTCACAGAGTTTTGGGCTACAGTAAAGCTAGAGCGCGTCCCCAGTCGCCAACCCTACACAGTTACAGATTGAACACACACTAAGCTACACAGTTGGGAAAATAATAACTTAATCCCTAATTTGCCTCAGTGTGGTTCTACATCTATAACCTCATTAAGATGTTTTAAACTAGGCTTAAGAATGCCTAGGATGGGATGAGGATGCAAAGATGTACTTTAAAAACATTTTCAGACTTTTCAGAAAACAGGGGTCACGCTCGAGCATAGGTTACTCCGCCCGCTCTAGCGGACATGCAGACAAAGGTTTCCGCTCGAGTGTATACTTACCCGCTCGAGCGTTATGCAAAACAGTCAAAAGTGCTGGATAGGTGAAAATCACGCTCGATTGGGCGTTCGACACCCGCTCGAGCATGAGACACAATGTCCCGCTCGAGCGTCAATTCTTCCGCTCGAGCGGACTTCAAAGACACGAACAGATAATCAAATAACCAAACAGATAGAATTACAATTAAACAAGTATACTCAGTCAATTCAGTTTCAATTTCAGTCAGTCAGTTCAGTAGTTTATTCAGTTCACTTATCAGTCATAATCAGTTTCAGTTTAACGATAATCAGTGGTTATTCGGTAAACAGTGACGAGGGTTGTTATACTAAGGTAGTCCAAAACATGCACAAAATCAGTTTAAATCATAGCCAAAAAGTGCTAGAATCAACGGCCAAAATAGCATGCAATGTAAGCTAGTAAAGAGGATTTACACTACAAGCTTATGAGGCATTCAAGAAGTCAGTAAACCAGAAAAACTTAGAGGTATGACATGCCAAATAAAGCCCAAAAACTCACTGAAAGATAGTCAATGCATGCAAGAATGACATGCTCCTTTGATAGGCTATGAAGAGGGTTATTCTACACATGCAAGATGGACACCCAATATGGTAAAAGCAAGCTCTGGAAAGAGCCTATGCAAGTCCTAAAACTCACCAAAAATGGCCTGAAACATGGCTTGGAAGCATGCAAATAAGGGCTCCTTCGTTAGGCCAAATATGCTAGGAAACAAAACAAAGGGAGAGAGGGTCACCCCTCTCTCATTTTGGCACTCAAAACAGTATTCTAGCCACTGAAAATCCACTGGATTTCAGTGGCCAGAAAGCCAAACAAAGGTCAATGCAAAGGCCCTAATGCATGGCTCAAAATAAGGCAAAATGAAGCATGCAAGGGGGTAGATGACCCCCAACATAAAAATGATCTTAAACAAACATGTTAAGGACCTCAAAATAAGAATTTTTTCAGTTTACACCGAAGCTCAAATATGCTTGCAACTATAGCTAAAAGATAAAACAAAATAAAACATAAAAGAGGGAATAGGGTGTTACCCTTGTAGCTCAGCAACTCCAGCAGCTTATGGACCAAAAATGCAGCTCCTTAGGACCTCTCAAGACCCTCCAAGAAGCTTAGGTTGGTGTTGGAGGTGTTAGGCTAAGAGGTAGTGTGCAAAGGAGCAAGAACTTAGCACTTTTGGAGCCAAAATAGAGATATAGAGAGGGAGGTATATGTGTATGCCTTAGGGAAATTCTGAACCCTTGCTAATGAGGGAGAGGGTCTCTCTTATAGACAAAGAGGTCCAAAGCTTCTTCAAGAAGCCAAAAACCAAGTTTGAAGATCCTCCATACACGTGTATGGAGGATCCAGTCTGTGCCCTTCAGCTGGCACAGCTGGAATCAACTCAGTGAGACAAAAAAGGGGGAAGCTGGCCGACCAGTTCAAGTGGTCGGCCGACCACTTACCCTGGTCGGCCGACCAGGGTCAAAAGGGTCAATGCACAAAAGTTGGTCGGCAGCCTCTAAGGGTGGTCTCCTCACTTAATGCAAGCTAGTGATGTGGTGGGAGACCAGCAATTGTGGCTCAAAAGTCAGAGAGACCAGCTACCTAACAAGAAAAATCGGCCGGCGGGAAAAAGTGGTCTCTAAGGAGAAAAGGTGGTCTCCCACCCTTGTACCACCTTCCAAACAATGAAAATAGGGTCCATGCCAAAAATGAATCAAGACGGATGCAAAACGAGGGTTCGGGGGCCAAAACGCGCAGCCGGGTGCCCCGAAAACTTACTGTTAAGCATCGAAAGTGGCGTGCGACCACGAAGGTGGTCTCCCGGGCCATAGTGTCCCTCTAGATAGAGGAAACAAGGTGCGTGCCAAAAACCGTGCCAAACAGAGAAAATTAAGCGGTCCCAAACCGAGGCGGACGACTGACGGCTCCGAAAATCGAAAACTGGTCTCCAAACGGGAACAGTGGTCTGCGACCATGAAAAGTAGCCTACGGCCACTAAGAGATGGTCTATGAGACCTCTCCCTCCCTTCGGGAAGAGAAAACAGAACATGGTTCGCAAATCGAGACAAAGCACAAAAGAGTCTAGAGGTCCGGAGGCAAGGCTCTCAAGCAGGACTCTGTAACCTCAGAATGAGCACAACATGTGTCATCACCGAGTGCTCAATCGATGATGTCTGAGTCTTAAGGTTGGTCAAAAATGGGGTGTCTACACCAGTAAAACAAGGGTCGTGTAGAAGTACATGGCAAGGACTAGGAGTGGGCCAGGCCCCAAGGCTCAAAGAGAATACTATAAATACAAGATCTTCAGTCCTAAAGAGGTATGTGAGAACTAACGTGTTTAATGTAGAATACAGATCAATTTGAGTGTAAAGACTAACTTTCCCGTCGGAGTGCTAATTCCAGCAGCCCCGACCGGAGTGTTCATTTCTTTTCAGGTGACTAGAAGAGGATCATCAACGTCCCCCAGGATCAGAGGAGTATTTCCAAACCACTTCTCCACAATTGGCGCCTTCTGTGGGAATACTCAAACACATCCATGGCGGGCGTAACGAAAGACCCTCCGATAGTCACTGATGAAACCACGCAGAGAGACGACCTCACTCCAACAAACATGCTTAGACTGGAAACCATCCCCGTAAGACGCGCTCTGAACTTCGCCTCACCTTCGACTCCAGAGCATGAAGCAATGCAAACGATCATGGAACATGCAAAGAAAAATGAACAAAGGTTGGAGAACATGATCACAGAAAATGAACGTCTCCATCAAGATTTGGCCTTAGAGGTGGCAAAGTCCAAACAAGCTGCACACCAAGGCCCGGAACGACTTGTGAGAACAGATGGTCGACGATCTCGAGCCCAACAACAAAACACCGATAGCAACTCCGACTCATTATCCCCGGAGCCCAAGAAAAAGGAATGACCTGAAACTTCCAGCTCTTCTGAAGAGAGTCCCCGTATAAGGCATAAGCGAAGAAGAAACAGTTTGGATGAAGATCAACATGATCCTTTTGTACAACAGATTGCAAAGGCAGTGCTACCTAAGAAATTCAAAGCACCGTCATTCACCTTGTACGACGGAAAATCAGACCCCACCGATCGCATCCACCATTACAAGCAAGCCATGACCTTGCATGCAGATGACGAGGCTTTGATGTGCAGAATATTTTCGAGCAATTTGGGACCACTAGCTGTCAGGTGGTATTACAAACTGGAGTCGGCTTCGATTAAAAGCTTCCACTAACTCCAAAAATCTTTCAAGGCAAGGTTTATCACTAATGAGGTCCAGCCAAAGCAAGCCGATTCCCTCTGGGCAATGCAGATTCAACCGGGGGAAACCCTTTGTGCCTACTCGACGCGGTATTGGGAATGTTTCAATCTGGTAGACGATGCTTGCAATGATTCCATGGCCATCACCGCCTTTAAAATGAGGTTGCATCCCGACAGTGCCCTCCACAGTTCTTTGACGAGACGGCCCCCCAAAACAGTTTGGTCGTTAATAAAGATAGTTGAAGAATACTGTAAAGTGGAAGACGATGCCTTGAGAGTTAAAGCCAGTAATGTGACGGACAAAATGGCCCCTGCTGAAATTGCTCGACCGTTACAATCTGTAGCACCTCAGAGCCCTGAACCACAGCATCGGGCGAAACGAGACAAGAGACGAGACTCTTGCCACTCAAACGATTAATGCTCCCACCAAGAAAATAAACAGCTGCAAGTTGACAACAGGCGCACCAGGCGCGCCGATAAAAAAATATACAGAGTTGACTGAGCCAATCAGCGCAGTTATGTCCAAAATCCAACACCTTCCGTTCTTCGGCTAAATGGCCCCATGAAGCCGAGGGCATTACTTTTGATGATTCAGATTTGGCCGGAGTAACACTGCCCCACATTGACCCCTTGGTAATCGAGTTACGCGTAAACCGGTTCACAGTTGAGCGCGTACTCATTGATCCGGGGAGCACATCGGAGATTATGTACTATAAGACATTTAACAAATTCGGCTTCTCCGAATCGGATCTCTCTCCGACCCCTTATCCACTATTCGGCTTCAATGCCAATCCAGAGTACCCGTTGGGAAAAATCAAACTACTCGTTTGAGCAAACTCCCGAACAGTGGATGTAGAATTCTTGGTCGTCAAGCTAATGTCGCCGTATAATCTCATCATAGGGCAATCCTGGTTGTATACTATGCAAGCCGTGCCAAGCACCTACCATCAGCTACTACGCTTCCCGACAGAACGCGGTATTGAGCAAATCTGTGGCTCCCAGAAATCGGCACAAGCATGTTATCTCCTTGCTGCAAAAACGCCAAAGGAACTGCAGGTGAATTCCATTGAGGTACCGGATCAAGAGAGCATCGATGATGTTGGGCGGCTCCCAAATGAAAAGGCCACGGAAGGTTTAGACCGAATTGAAATCGATGGAAGCCCAGACAAGTTCTTCATGGTCGGCACCTCCCTGAATCAGGCCAACAGACAGCAGCTGATCTTTTTCCTGCTTAGCAACCTTGATATCTTTACATGGACTCCATATGAGATGTCAGGTATAGATCCGTCAGTTTCACAGCATCAGTTGAATGTCGATCCAAAGTGCAAGCCGATCATTCAGAAAAGTCGGCGATCAACCGCAGAGCACACTGTCGCCGTTATTGAGGAGGTTGACAGGCTACTTGCCGCTAGGGCACTTAGAGAAGTGAACTACCCCATGTGGCTCTCCAATACAGTGGTGGTGAAAAAGAAAAACGGGACTTGGCGAGTGTGTGTCGATTTCACAGATCTAAACAAAGCCTGTCCCAAAGATTGTTTTCCCCTACCCAGAATCGACCAACTTGTAGATGCGATAGCGCGCCATCAGCGCATGAGCTTCCTCGATGCTTACAGAGGCTACCATTAGATCGCCATGCATCCGGAAGACTAGGACAAAACTGCATTCCTCACCCCAAAAGGAACCTACTGCTACAAGGTTATGCCTTTTGGGCTGAAGAATGCAGGGGCAACCTACCAAAGATTGGTCACCGCCATGTTCAAGGAACAACTCGGTCACACTATGGAAGTATACATTGACGACATGGTGGTCAAGTCCAAGGAAGAACAGAATCATATAGCCGATCTAGAGAAGACATTCGACATTTTACGCAAATACAAAATGAAGCTGAATGCTTCCAAATGTGCATTTGGGATCGGCTCTGGCAAGTTCTTGGGCTACATTGTCAACCACCGAGGAATCGAGGCCAACCCGAGGCAAATCACGGCAATCTTGGAACTCGGCTCCCCCCGTTCGGTAAAAGAGGTTCAAAAGTTTATGGGGATGGCCGCCGCACTCAACAGGTTCATTAGTCGGTCCACAGATCGCTGCCAACAATTCTTTTATACACTGCGGCAGGGCAAGGCTTTTGAATGGTCCGATGAATGCGAAGCCGCTTTCAACGAGCTCAAGACCTACCTCCGCTCAGTACCACTCTTGACAACACCTACTGCTAGTGACCCGCTCATTTTGTATCTGGCAGTCTCCGACAGGGCCGTCAACGCCGTACTAATAAAGAAAGAGCTGGGGGAGCAGCAGCCAGTGTATTACGTAAGCAAGGCAATGGTTGACGCCGAAACACGCTACCTTCTGCTGGAAAAACTCATCCTAGCCCTAGTCATGACGGCAAGAAAACTGATGCATTACTTCCAGGGCCATAGCATTGGGGTGCTAATAGATTATCCCCTCCGATCAGTACTACGAAGTGCGGAAGCATCAGGACGTGTTTCAAAGTGGGCTCTTGAACTCGGCCAGTACGACATTCAGTTTCTCCCCAGAACCTCAATCAAGGGACAGGTGCTTGCCGACTTTGTTGCCGAATTCACTGGGGGTCTTGCCGATTTCAAGTCCGATGAGAGTCGACCGGAGCCGAACTGGAGAATTTATGTCGGAGACATTTGGCAGTTGTACTGTGATGGATCATCCAATCAGCAGAGCAGTGGAGCAGGAGTTGTGATCATGGCCCCCAACGACGCAATAATTGAGCAGGCCGTCAAGCTCGGCTTTGAAGTGTCAAACAACGAAGCCGAATATGAAGCTCTTCTAGCCGGTTTGCAGAATGCACATCTTCTGGGTGCTCGGCGTTTGCTTGTATTTTGTGACTCAAAACTGGTGATCAATCAGCTAAAGGGGGAGTACGCGGCAAGAAATGACCGTATGGCGGCTTACATGAAAACGGCCAACTCCTTGCTGGCAAAATTTGACCATCATGAATTCAACCAGATAACACATGATCAGAACACACACGCAGATGCCCTTGCTTGCCTAGCTTCCGCCATCAACTCAGAGATTAAACGGACCATCGAAGTAGGATTCATTCCAGAGCCGAGCATTGGCCCTTCGAAGGAAGTCTAGGTCAATGTTATAGAATTTGGACCAAGTTGGATGGATCTTATTGCCGCATTGCTGTCTTCCGAACAGCTCCCAGAGGACAAGAAAGAAGCGCACAAGCTGCGAAACAAAGCCATGCGATACTACTTGGACCCGCAAGGAAAGCTTTATAAAAAATTCCTCTCTGGTCCATATCTGGAATGCATGCACCCGGACAAAGTCGAGGAGCTTTTGAATGAAATACATGAAGGCAGTTGTGGTGTCCATTCTGGTGGGCGGTCCTTGGCCCATCGAGCCGTGACACAGGGGTATTGCTGGCCGACAATGAGAACAGATGCCGAATGCTATGTGAAAAAGTGTGAACAGTGCCAGAAGTTCTCTCCTTTGACCCACTTGCCTGCTGAAGAGCTGAGCTCCATAACCAGTCCATGGTCGTTCGCCCAATAGGGACTTGACATCATTGGACCACTGCCTCGTACCCCGGGTAACAAGCGATTTTTGATTGTCGCGACAGATTATTTTAGAAAATGGGTAGAAGCGGAGGCATTAACCCACATCCGAGATACCAACGTGAAGCGATTCGTTTGGAGAAACATCATAACAAGGTTCGGAATTCCAAGAGCACTTATCTCAGATAACGGCACCTAATTCGATTGTGGCGTCTACCGAGAGCTATGCAGCAAGTATGGTATACGGCCTTATTTCTCTACGCCGGCTTATCCACAAAGCAATGGTCAGGTCGAAGTCTCTAACAAATCTATCTTGGACGGCATCAAGAAGAGGCTGGAGAAAGCTAAAGGCAAATGGATCGAAGAACTGCCGAGTGTGTTGTGGGCTCATCGAACTATGCCGAGGCGGTCTACTGGGGAAACCCCGTTTGCTCTATGCTTTGGAACCCAGGCCATCATACCCCTGGAGATCGGCCTCCCACCTTTAAAATCGACAGTTTTCTATATGGGCCAAAACGACATGATGTTGGCCTTGGATTTGGTCCTAATTGAAGAACGAAGAGACCGTGCCCTCGCATCCATGGCGCGGTATCAACAGCAGCTGGCTAAGTCGTATAATCAATGTGTTTGGTTGCGCCGCTACACACTAGGAGAGTTGGCCTTGAAGAAGGTACTGTCAGCTACCAAGAAACCGGCTGATGGAAAATTGGGTCCTAATTGGGATGGCCCCTATCAGATTGATTCGATCGCAGGAGTAGGGGCATATCGGCTCAAAGACATGTCAGGAAAGAGTCTGCCACGGCCTTGGAATTCCATGCATTTACGCAAATTTTATCATTAGCCCGACTTGTGGGACATGATGCTATGTACATCTCTTTTTTTGTAATACGCAGATTCCCGTTCATTCACCACAGAATACTGTTCGAAGGTGTTCCGAAAAAGCCTCCGAATTCAGAGCGCCCTTCGTGGATATCACGATTGGCCAAATAAAGTCTCCGAATTCGGAGCCCCATTGGTGCATGACATCTTTGGGCCGAAAAAGCCTCCAGATTCGGAGCGCCCTTCGTGGATATCACGATTGGCCAAATAAAGTCTCCGAATTCGGAGCCCCATTGGTGCATGACATCTTTGGGCCGAAAAAGCCTCCAGATTCGGAGCGCCCTTCGTGGATATCACGATTGGCCAAATAAAGTCTCCGAATTCGGAGCCCCATTGGTGCATGACATCTTTGGGCCGAAAAAGCCTCCAGATTCGGAGCGCCCTTCGTGGATATCACGATTGGCCAAATAAAGTCTCCGAATTCGGAGCCCCATTGGTGCATGACATCTTTGGGCCGAAAAAGCCTCCAGATTCGGAGCGCCCTTCGTGGATATCACGATTGGCCAAATAAAGTCTCCGAATTCGGAGCCCCATTGGTGCATGACATCTTTGGGCCGAAAAAGCCTCCAGATTCGGAGCGCCCTTCGTGGATATCACGATTGGCCAAATAAAGTCTCCGAATTCGGAGCCCCATTGGTGCATGACATCTTTGGGCCGAAAAAGCCTCCAGATTCGGAGCGCCCTTCGTGGATATCACGATTGGCCAAATAAAGTCTCCGAATTCGGAGCCCCATTGGTGCATGACATCTTTGGGCCGAAAAAGCCTCCAGATTCGGAGCGCCCTTCGTGGATATCACGATTGGCCAAATAAAGTCTCCGAATTCGGAGCCCCATTGGTGCATGACATCTTTGGGCCGAAAAAGCCTCCAGATTCGGAGCGCCCTTCGTGGATATCACGATTGGCCAAATAAAGTCTCCGAATTCGGAGCCCCATTGGTGCATGACATCTTTGGGCCGAAAAAGCCTCCAGATTCGGAGCGCCCTTCGTGGATATCACGATTGGCCAAATAAAGTCTCCGAATTCGGAGCCCCATTGGTGCATGACATCTTTGGGCCGAAAAAGCCTCCAGATTCGGAGCGCCCTTCGTGGATATCACGATTGGCCAAATAAAGTCTCCGAATTCGGAGCCCCATTGGTGCATGACATCTTTGGGCCGAAAAAGCCTCCAGATTCGGAGCGCCCTTCGTGGATATCACGATTGGCCAAATAAAGTCTCCGAATTCCGAATGGCGGGAATACCTAAATTAACTCTAAGACGCCGATTTATCTCTACAATGCCCATTATGATGCGGAAGAAGTTCACATTGGGCTGGGAAGGAATGTGACCCCAGTACCGAAGAACGGCCCTCAAAAGTGGGTGAAGAGGAAAACGGACGCCTCTCAGCAATTGATAGGAGAGGAAAGACGATTGTGTTCTCATCCTCCCTCACCATATCAGTAGTGATGTCTACCAAAAGTGACAGATAGACGTCGTCAGGGATAGAGAAGTGGCGTCGAAAGCCAGATATTCGATCCGCAGAAAGGAGCTCCTTCAAATGTTTTTCCATTCTTGTCGACCCAAGGGTTACGAAAAACTAAAAGCAGATAAAGAGGGGGGATCAAAAAATGTAGGAAAAAAAACTTATAGGAGGCGAAGGAAAGATCGAGAAACAAGGGGTTGCAGAAGCCACGGAATGCAGGAGTCCCACTGGAAGGCGAGCCAGATATCCTTGAGTATTCAGAGCATACATTCGAAGAGACAAATTCAAATCGCATTAAATGGAGACAGCCTACGAAGGGGCGGGAAAGCGCTATATGACCAAGAAGCATGTACGCGTTCTGACACGCATCGGGAAGAGGAATAACCGCCGAATTTCTAACCTCCAGACTAGAAGCCAAACACACCGACTAACTAGTGCTAGTGGGGTGTTTGGAGGGCAATTGTGGGAGCCGAATAATTTTGGATCAACAGGAGCGGACCAATCCGGTCCAGAACATAACTTCTATTCGGCATTGACCCTATCCAATTAAGGGGCCGAATAAAAGAGCTGGCATCCCTGCCAGTAAAACAAGGGCCGTGTAGAAGTACATGACAAGGACTAGGAGTGGGCCAGGCCCCAAGGCCCAAAGAGAATACCATAAATACAAAATCTTCAGTCCTAAAGAGGTATGTGAGAACTAACGTGTTTAACCTGGAATACAGATCAATTTGAGTGTAAGACTAACTTGCCTGTCGGAGTGCTAATTCTGGCACCCCCGACCGGAGTGTTCATTTCTTTTTAGGTGACTAGAAGAGGATCATCAACGTCTCCCAGGATCAGAGGAGTATTTCCAAACCACTTCTCCACACAAACCATTTTTCAAAACAAACATAAAATCAAGTGTTCTAATTTTTTTGCAAATTAGTCTATACTTGTGTGTAACATATAGTAAAAATAGCCTAATAATTAGAACAAGAGCATATGATGTAAATAAGAATCACATCATAATTAGTAGAGGCCGATCTTTGATCGGGCGAGTGGGGTGCTCAATTCATGACCTTCCCCTCTCGTACCTAAGTTCCCGAGCCGAAACACTTTGGTGATGACAGATAAGTGGCCTTTGACATGAGTCTCGAGTTTTCTAAATTTTCATAAATATTTAGATGGTAACTCTGTAATCTGGCAAAACAGTCCATTTTTGACATTTTTAGCCAAATCGATTTTCTAAAAAATTTGCCGAATTTAGACTCATTTGTGTTAATCTATTTCACATTGCACTTGTGGAATTAGATTCAGAACCACGAAAGTCAGAACTATAGGGCTATCGTATCCGAAAGGAGCACGAAAAGCAAGCTACAGTAGAGTTGAACTAAGTTTGGTCTAGTTGGATTAACAGAGACACCGAGGTAGAAAACCTCGACTAATCTTTGTTTGAATCAGACTTCGGCAAAAACTGGAGATACATGCTTAATGTGAAGATAAGTGGTACTTAGGTTCACATTAGGGGGCAAGAAGCAGGAATAAGGAATAGGCTTGACACTTGTTGAAATTGTTGACAACAATTTACAAGTTGGAGTCAGCCGAAGTAACTAGATCAGGGAATACCTGAGGTATTTGTTATCTGAGATAATCAAACAGTTTGTCAAAACTTGGAAGGGTTAAAAGAATGAAGTATTAATTAAGGACAGCAAGCATAAGTAAAAGAAGTAAAACTTGTTACAAGATACTTAAAGAATTTTTATGAAGTGCCAATCTGTCAAGATCATAGCAAACAGTGGACTCCAAGGCAAGTTGGTTCGAGGTGACCAACTAAGGACACACCCGAGGGGAAGTGTATCTGAGATGATACATGTTAGATGTGTTCTAACTCGAAGTCATTACACAATTAAGGTGTACTTTGAAGGATTACAAAAGTATTGTAAGTATGGAAGCATACAAAGACTATAAAGACAGATAAAGCTTAAGGAAACAAGCATCCATTCAATACTTAGAAGAAAAGAAGGCATGGAAAACAAAAGACTTGTTCAAATCACAATGGCAGAAGGCACATCAGCCAAAACAAAATCAACATTGTTCAAAACAAACAAAAAGATTACATTATTCATGACAGAATAGTACAAGTAAGAAAAAATTCTAAGTAGACTGTTCTGCTTCGGCGGTTAACGGTGTTTCGCCCTCGACAGATAGTTGGGAAAGCTTTTCTGTAGTCTTCTCAGCCTCGATCTCAGTATTGTCTTGAGAAGGGTCTAGTCAAGACTCTTCTCAGTGGTCTGGACCTCGGCTTTAGAAATGGTCTTCTTGGGGGAGGCACTCTTGGAGACCTCGTCTTCCTCATCTTGAGTCAAGTCAAAGACTTGATCATTCAGAGTTGGGGACTTGGCCCCAGCAGTAACCTCCTCCTCTTCGTCAGCATCTTCAGCGTCGGCCTCATCATCTGATCCTCTGGGAGTTTGAGGAAAAAACATGCTAAGTTGATTGATATCTCAGAGGTCAGAGTCCATTGGGACAGATAACTTGTTAAGCACCGCTGTCCAACCAAGGTAATAGCCATGGTAGCAGGCTTAATTGACTTGGGCTTTGTATGTATGCATCACGGACGGCGGCTTGTCCTTCTGAGAATGCCTTCTCATCGACAGCCTTGATCTTGGCCTCTTTGGTAGCCAAGGCCTCCTGAAGCTCAGCTTTGGCTTCTACGGTTTTGACCTCGGCGTCCTTGATCTCGGACTTGAGTACCTCGGCCATAGCCTAGGCTGCCTCAGCCCTATCGTCGGCTTGGTCTTGCGCAAGCTTGGCAACCTTGGTCTGGTCCAGCAGAAGCTTGACCTTGGCCTCAACATTGTTCAGGGAAGCAAGGAAGTCAACAGCTTCTTGGGTCTTACAGACCAGCTTTCGTTGCAAAAGAGTGGGCATGTTAGATGGCCTAGAAAGAAAGAAACTAACAAGTTAGTGAAATTTTTAAGTATGAAATACTTAAAGTAAAAAGTACAAGTGTTGAGGATTTACCAGAACGGAGTGCTACATCATCAAAGCAAAGTTTTCATACTCAGTGATCTCAGCAATACGATTTAGATCTATAAGCAGAAGAACAACTGTAGAAAGCGCAGCTCAAACTTCAATGCTGTCAATAGCACTATCGGTGGCCTTCATTGGTCGGTCCCCAACTATAAAAGTAGGGGCCTAGGTTTCGTCGGCTTGGAAAAAACCTGGCCCCACTTCTTTTTCGGACCTCAGCTTCTTTGAATGATATTTTTTGGAGGATTCAGCCTCGGCAGGCCTTTTCTCTTTGCCGGTTGAGCTCTTTTTGATCTCGACTAATTTTGAGATCGGCACTGTGTCCTCCGAATCAGTAAGGACTTGTGTTACTGAGGCCTTTGCCTTGGCTCTTTTGACTCTCTTTGGTTTAGGCTTTGGTTAGGACAGAGATAGAAAGGAGTGAACTGAGACACTCCTAGCAAATCGGCCAGGAGGTCTTTAACAACTGCTTGACTTCTACCCATCTCTTCGACTGGAACGACGACAGTGACTTTGGTGCCGAAGTGGATGACGGGTAGAGCAATAGAGGGGTTTGATGTGTTTGTTATCGAGATTTCAAGACCTCGGCATTTTCTGTTGCGTGTTCTGCCAGTAGGAGTGTTTAGGGGAGCTCGGAGTCGACTGCGGCGCTGAGAAGGTAGAATTAACTAGGGGCAAAAGTTGATGACTGGTCTGCAGGATCAGATGTGGAGGCCTGATCTGGCCTTGGTGATGAAGTGACTGGTGGAGTTGTAGCAGATGGAGGGGTCTTGCTTTGACAAGGGATGTCGAGTAAAGCAGACTTGTAAGTCGGGATATAATTTAGCAGAAGGGGGGCTTTCCGTTTTTGAACGAAGAGGTCCAGAAGCTTCTCAGACCTTAGCTTGGGATGTAAGGCTGTCAAAATCCCTTTGTTGGTTGGAGAAAAATTACAAAAGCGAGAAGAAAACATTAGTACTGATAAATTGACAAGTCTTAACAAAGATGAGTTGTAGGATGACTTAGTTCTTACCATCATCCTCTCTAAATACTGATTGGCGCAAAGGAAAAAGATGAAGATTGTCGTCAGGCGCAAACTCCCAGTTGCCCAAGACGATCAGATAGTCATCTTCAGCACCCTTATTGGAGTCTGGGAGGTCGGCTATAAGTTTGTAGGTAGTGGATCTGGGCTTGAGATAGTACGTGTAAACTTTGTTAGACTTAAGGCCACACATTATGTAACAGAACTCGATATCGGCTAGTGTGATCCAAGCTTTTTCTCGGTGTGCCAATTTGATTGTACCATTAATAACCCTATACAAGTTGATGGCCAGTTGCATAGGGTTAAGCTTGTAGTAATGAAGGATTTCCCTAAAAAGGATGTCTAAGGGAAGCCGGAGTCCACACTCAATAAAGGCAACTACTAAGAAGGGCATAGAGTCTCCTTCAAGCATGATAGAGTCCTCCTTGCCAACCAACCTGATCTGGACGTCGACTGGGATGGAGAATTCTTGCCTGCAGTATTCTAGTTTGGTCGAGGTGTCTACTCTCCACCTAAACATACCCATGATGTCGGCTATATGTAATTGGTACTGGATTTAAGAAAAGAGTGATTGGTATGGGTCTAACGACTTCGGCTAAAACCTAGGGAGCACTAGGTTGAGGGTTTCTAAAGACCAAGAGAAGGATTCTATTTTAGTTTTTCCTAAAGAACAGGGTTTTAAATCAAATCCCAAACGTAAGTCTATACCGAAATAAGAATCAAATGCAAGAATCTGGAAACAAAGGAAGAACAGCAAAAAAAAAAAAAAAACGTGATTTAGAATTAAGAAAGCAACAGAGATGCAAGAACATAGAAAGTGTTTAGAGACAACAGAGATTCAAATGGCAACGCACAGATACAGTATAAAGCCAGAACGAAGAACGGTAAAACAGACTCAAGAACCAGAACTGATTTGCAATGTCTAAAAATGGCAATCAAAATTAGGGAATGAATAAAGAATTCAAGCACCAAGAGATATGCAAAATAAGATTCATAACAGTATCACACTTAAGAATTGTGGAAAACTGAAAAAAGAAATGAGAAAATTAGAGAACTTACCGAGTGAAGTCGAGGAAACAACGCCAGAGCAATGATTGTCGGAGTCTGACGACAATAGTAAACGAATCAAAACAGGGAATGCCTTGCCGGAAGTGGTGAACGGAATGGGTACAGAGAGCTCGTGAACACAACAATAGAGGTTTGAGAGAAAGAAAGTTTGAGCACAAAGAGGGAAATGCAAGAATGAAAAGTGAGAAGACAGAGAGAGAGAAAGAGTTTTGTCAAAAACACGAAAAAGGGGCAAAACATAATGAATTAGCCTTGGACAACGTGTTTGTCAGGCAACGTGGGTAGAAACAACGTGACCTGATTGCGCGTATTAGGTACGAACCAGTGAAGAAAGGACGCGTGGAGGAAACGCTTGAAAAGACCATGCGTGACAGCTCACATGTAGTTAGAAACTCTTGAAATTCTTGAAGTAATAAGGCCAAAACCTCAACTAGAGAAACGATCTCAGTTGAGATGCTCAAAGAACTTGGTTTTTGGTTCTTAATTCTTGATCCTTGGTAAAGTGGACAGTTGAGTCCTCGTTATATGAAGACGACGAGTCATGATCTCAATCGAAGAGAAGAGTGAACAGCCGACATGCTATATTGACAAATGGTATAAGTTCCATCACTTCAAGCTACCGAGGTAATAGAACCTAGGGGCAGTTGTAGGGAAGTATTTTGTGAAAGACAGCACGTGGCAAAGGTGACGCCGAAGTGTCAGCCAAGGTGCCATGTGGTATGGTCACACACCGAGATGATCTCGGCTAGGCCAAGGTTGTTTGCGGAGATACCAGAATCCAAGGAAAGCAGATAAGGGACAAGAGTTCTAAAACAGGGGAAGATCTCAGTCTAGATAAGGATAAGGCTCA
Organism: Camellia sinensis; assembly: GCF_004153795.1. Lineage (NCBI taxonomy): Eukaryota > Viridiplantae > Streptophyta > Magnoliopsida > Ericales > Theaceae > Camellia > Camellia sinensis. The sequence goes on from NW_021026545.1 coordinate 106,974, forward strand.
AGAAGAGTTTATCCCTATCTAGCTGAAGGTCCAGGATGAGTATGAAGCCTGAGTCTACTGAAATATGGCTTCTAAGGAGATCAGGTCATTGTTGGTTATAAAAACAGGGCACCCTCGTAGGTCAGAGGTAAATTCTTTCTTGTGAGTTTAAGCACAATTTGCTATCTTTGAGAAATATTGATTACTGATTTGATCGTTGGAGCATCCCTAGGTGGACGAACCACCGCTGGATTCTCATCATCTTGTGCAAGTTGTTGGGCTTATTCAATTCTGTCAGTGCTCTCCAGCTGAGTTCTCCTTTTGGTTGCGTGGTACTATAATTGAGTTGTTATTTTTTAGAGATAAATTGACTAATTTCATCGTCGGAGTGCCCCGGGTGAACGAGTCACCAGTTTTTGTTATCTTTTTTGTGGGTGGACGAGTCACACTGGTTTTTGTTATCTTTTTGTGTGAAGGCATTGGATTTTTCTATTTTTCCGTATGCTCTACAACTAAATTCCTTAAATCTCAATAAAATATTTAATTTAATTGTGAAGTTAAAATTCAACACCTACAAATATTTTTGTAAGTTTTCGTGTAAATAACCCACAAATATGTAAGTAGGTCGCAAAAGTTCGAACAAATGAGGGTCTAATGATATGATCCTAACCTAGGATTCCTCGTCCCCCATGTAAATGCCGAACTACGAAAACGCTGGGCACATTATTAATTAGGTTGAATATCTCCTTTCACCTACGAGTACTCTTTTGTCAATTTCCAATCTCTTACAATAGTTTTTCATGTCTTTTTTATCTAATTACTATTTAAAATCCCGACATTGTCACACTCCAAACCAACCCAACTTGTTTTTTTTGGAGTCATGCCTAACTTCCTACAAATGAACTGGCATTTCCCGCCAAATGGGCATATATAGGCTTTCTTAAAGCTGTGTTTGGTTGGGAGATTTGAGAAGAGAATTGGAAAGGGAAAGAAAAAAATTAAGTGAAATATGAATAAAATATACTTACATTTTACTTAATTTCATACACCTTTTCCCTTTCTTTTTTCAAATTCCTCCCCAAATCCCCCAACCAAACACAATATAAGTTGTCAAGAATGGGAAAATATTTTTAAAATAGTCACTTAAAAAATAATACTAATTATTATAATTTAATTTTTTATTAACAGTTTAGTTTGCAAGAATATAAATTATTTAAACTTTTTCATAATGCATAATTCTGTACATTTTACAAAATAGTATTTGGGAGAAAGTGTTTTGTTCAAGAAAAAAATTATGATAGGACCTGCGTTTTTCTGCAACGATTGAAAGGAAAATTATTTTTATTTTCCTTTTTCTTTTCTTTTCTTTTTTGTCAAATTGAGAGGAGTAATAGTAATTTCTTGTCTTCGATCATTTCCCCCCTCTTCCTATGGGAGTTGGGTACATCCCAGTTATCCCTCTTGGGTCAACTCATTTAAAAAAATATTAAGATAATCTGAACCGTTTATCTTATAAAATATGTTAAACAAATCATTTATTTAAAAAATAAATTAATCAAATATTGATCATCATATGATCAAATTAATTTTTTCTTTAAAAAAAATTGGACGACGAATGTGATTTTAATAATAAATTTTCTATTTTTTTCTAAGACAAATGTAATACAATTATCTAGTTGTTAATATTCATAAACTTTAACTTTTTTTTTGAATAAATGAATTTTTTAATGAGTCTTACAAATTAAACAATTAAGATCATTTCAATGGAGCTCAGATAGGTAACACTTCATAAAAAAATATATACTAAAAAAAAGGTTCAATTTGAGCGTTACAAAAAATATGTAAAATGAATTTTGAGCTTATTTTGAGTATTTTACGCTTAAAAACTTAATAAACTAAAAATCTAAAAAGTTGAACTAAAGACACCAATATTTTGAAACAACATCGCCACATGTATACAATTTTATATGTTCGAATGTACACAATTGAAACTCTTACCAATAAAAGTTTTAATTGTGTACATTCGAGTGAACAAAATTTGTAGATGAATCATCAATCATTGTTAAATATAAGAATTATATATTTTGTCTATTATACATACCACATTATATTTATTATCATATTTAGAATTACTATATTTTGATTTCCCTCCTCTTATATAAAAGAGTCTTATATATATTGTCACAACATTCACAACTACTTAAACATGAGACTTTAAATTTTAAACTGAATAAATTCTAAAAAAATGGAACTAAACAAATTTGACCGACTTCTTTGTTTGTCTAAAGTTACCGAAGTACCAAATTTACATTTTAATTTTTCATGGCTATTTTTAATTTAACCTCACAGAAACTCCCAGTAAGTCACAATTAATTTTTTTTAGAAAAAACATTTATCTTTATGAATATAAGAGTACTATCCGGCTTACACTGCTATGTCGCTTTCTTTCATGCCGACAGCTCCACTATTTGATCTTTCGTTCCTTTTCCCATCTAACATGGCGTTTTGTCTCCATGCACAAACCATATTTTGACAAGAGGTTTCATTTTGGTCCATTAATTAGATTATGGGGGTAATTTGGAAAGTTAATAAAAAATTAATTTTTAATTTTTTAATCTATTTTGAGTCATATTACTTCTCACATTTTTTACATATAAAAAGACAAAAAAATCAAAAAATTAATTTTTAACTAACTTTTCAAATCACCCCTATATAATTCGGGTCTAACAGATTAAGTTGGGCTTGGCAAAAGATATTCTCGATTATATAATATAAAAAATAAAGGGTGTTTTACTGGCCGGTCCTACTTTTTATAGTTATTCCCTTCTTAGTCCTGAATATTGATGTTGTGCACCAATAGGTCCTGGAGTCTTTTTTTTGTACCTGTTTTATCCCTATTTTGTTTTCTCCTGTTTTGGCACGTTTCTATTTGATTTTTGCCATCAAAATACTATAATGTGAGTTTAGGTTTGGGTTTGTGATTTGGATTTCTGTGGAACTTCGCGATTTGTTAATGCATTATTGTGGAGCTTCGTGATTTGTGATTTCGCGCTTGGTGTATATTTGGATTTTGCGATTTGCAATCTCATGGAGGGTGCTCGATTTGTGATTTGCTTTTTATAAATCTGTGAATCATCGTGTTTTGTGATTTCGCGTTTGGTGTATAGTTAGATTTTGTGATTTGCGATTTTGTGGATGGAGCTCAACTGGTATGTTTGATTTTGATTTTAATTTCGATGTTTTTGTGTTTTTTAGTTTGAGTTTGTGATTTTGATTTTGTTTATGATATTGTTGTTATTCTGTTGTTTCTGCATTTGAATTTATATTTTTATCATGATATTAAAAGTTTTGAGATATGTATATGTAATGAATATTATATATATATTTTTTTTTTGTTACGAAATTATTTTGGTTGAACACAGGTGTTAGTTTGTGATTTTCTACAGTGATAATTTTATCACTGAGTAGTTTGGGGGTATCGTTGGATTAACTTTTTCAACACTGATAAATTTATCAGTGAGTATAGGAATAGGAGATGAAAAAGTTGCATAAATAATGGTAAGATTCAAATCAAGTTACCATGCCCAATAAGTGTTAAGTGTAAGCCGTATTCACTGTTCATGCTCTTGGTCTTAGGTAGTGTTAATTGTTAAATTTATCACTATTGGTTTTTGGATGTGTTTGAGTTGGATAATAATTCTATCACTGTATTAGATTTTACTTTAGGTTGTTTGAGTTGTTTGCTAAAATATAATTGTTGTTTGTTACAAGATTTATAGTGATGGAAAATTCTTTGTTTCTTATGTGCAAATTTAGAGGTGTGACATTGATTATCAAGTATAATGATAGATTTAATTTCAAGGATTTAGTACATAAATTGCGTGCAAAGTGGAGTGAGTTAGTTGGTAGAATATATCGTATTCTATGCCGGTACATTCTTATTATGGTCTACAAAGTGAAGAGGATTTGGAGGTTATGGTTGAACTCGCACTTTCTTGTGATATTTATCGTATTGATGTTTTTGTTAAGTGTTGTTCTTTGGGTGAAGGTTATATGATTTGTGATGGTGAAGTTGGTAGTAGTAGTAGTGTTGTTTGTGAAACTGATTTTTTGCCTTCATTTTATTTAAATCAACGGAAACCTTTGCTCTCCGACAGGTGGGTTAATTGTATAAAAGGATGGGTCAAAGGTTTGCTCGAGGAGTTGTTGAATTTCGAGATGCATTGTCAAAGTATTCTATTCATTCCGGTTTTGATTTTGATTTTGTTAAGCATGACAAGGATCGTGTCACTATTCATTGTAAGAGAATGGCTGATTTGGGATGTTTATGGAGCGTGCATGCTAGAGTGAAAAATTCTAGTAAAGCTTTTGTTATTAAACAATTTGATGATGTTCATACGTGTGGATCTTCTTTTCGTACAATTAAACATACTAGGATGACTTCGAGTATGATTGGTAGGCTAATTTCAAGTGAGGTTCGTAATAAGGCTTTGAAATTAGCCCACCAATCATATTCGAAGTCATCCTAGTATGTTTAATTGTACGAAAAGAAGATCCACACGTATGAACATCATCAAATTGTTTAATAACAAAAGCTTTACTAGAGTTCTCCACTTTGGCATGCACGCTCCATAAACATCCCAAATCAGCCATTCTCTTACAATGAATAGTGACACGATCCTTGTCATTCTTAACAAAATCAAAATCAAAACCGAAATTAATAGAATACTTTGACAACGCATCTCGAAATTCAACAACTCCTTGAGCAAACCTTTGACCCACTCTTTTTATACAATTAACCCACCTATCGGAGAGCAAAGGTTTCCGTTGATTTAAATAAAATAAAGGCAAAAAATCAGTTTCATAAATAACACTACTACTACTACCAACTTTACCATCACAAATCATATAACCTTCACCCAAAGAACAGCACTTAACAAAAACATCAATACGATGAATATCACAAGAAAGTGCGAGTCCAACCATAACCTCCAAATCTTCTTCACTTTGTAGACCATAATAAGAATGTACGGGCATTATATACGATATATGCAAAGAACTACCAACTAACTCACTCCACTTTGCACACAATTTATATACTAAATCCTTGAAATTAAATCCATGAGTATACTTGATAACCAATGTCACACCTCTAAATTTACACATAAGAAACAAAGAATTTTCCATCACTATAAATCTTGCAACAAACAACAATTATATTTTAGCAAACAACTCAAACAACCTAAAGCAAAATCTAATACAGTGATAAAATTATCAACCAACTCAAACAAATCCAAAAATCAACAGTGATAAATTTAACAATTAACATTACCTAAGACCAAGAGCATGAACAGTGAATAAGCTTACACTTATTGGGCATGGTAACTCGATTTGAATCTTACCATTATATTATGCAACTTTTTCATCTCCTATTCCTATACTCACTGATAAATTTATCAGTGTTGAAAAAGTTAATCCAACGATACCCCCAAACGACTCAGTGATAAAATTATCACTATAGAAAATCACAAACTAACACCTGTGTTCAACCAAAACAATTTCATAACCAAAAAAAAAAAATCTAATTTTCATTACATATATATCTCAAAGCTTTCAATATCATGATAAAAATATAAATTCAATCGCAGAAACAACAGAATAACAATAATATCATAAACAAAATCAAAATCACAAACTCAAACTAAAAAACACCAAAACATCGAAATTGAAATCAAAATCAAACATACCAGTTGAGCTCCATCCACAAAATCGCAAATCACAAAATCTAACTGTACACCAAACGCGAAATCACAAAACACGAAGATTCACAGATTTATAAATAGCAAATCACAAATTGAGCTCCTTCCATGAGATCGCAAATCACAAAATTCAAATATACATCAAGCGCGAAATCACAAATCACAAAACTCCACAATAATGCATTAACAAATCGCAAAGTTCCACAGAAATCTAAATCACAAACCCAAACCCAAACTCACATTATAGTATTTTGATGGCAAAAATCAAATAGAAACGTGCCAAAACAAAGGAAAACAAAACAGGGGTAAAACAGGTTCAAAAAAAAGACTCCAAGACCTATTGGTGCACAACATCAATATTCAGGACTAAGAAGGGAATAACTATAAAGGACCGGCCAGTAAAAAACCCTTATCTTTACACACGAAGAATACTATTCATATAAAAAATTAGTTTAATCGGATTCCATGGTCACCTCTTTAAAAAAAATTAAGGGTCTATTTTTTAAATCATATTTATCATCTATTTTACGAAACAAATGTGCTCTGATGATAAAATTCGATCAAATTAATTTTTTACATAAATAATTTATTTGATGAACCCTACAAAATAAATCCATTGTTCCTCAATTGGGCCCTCAAGTCTAATTAACAGGCTGTAAAGAAGCCAGTTCCTTTTCGAAACGTACCAAACCAAAACCATATTCATAATATGGCACAACCTATTGGGCCATGGCATGTTCCAAGGACCCCACTTCTCCTTGCAACTTCTTAATAATATGCCCCCCTCCCACACCTGTTAGGCATACCATCACACACACACATACACATGCATTTGAACAAAAAATTCACCATTTCAATGGCAACCACTGCTTTACTTTCTCCCTCCATCCCTCCTGCTGTCTCCCAAAAAGACCAAATATCACTCTCCAGTGACCGGCGCTTCGCTGTTCATGGAGAGATCATGATGCTCATTCTTGTCATTTTGTTCGTCTTCTTTCTTGCATCTATTGTCCTTTTTCTCTGCTGGAAGCGTTCCTATGACACTGTCAAGCTCGGGCAATTGGAGCTTATGGAGTCGAAAAATTCTCCTTTTCCCATTTTTTATGGCACGATCAATACTGGGTTGAAATCGCTTCATCAATCCGATCAAGACTGTGAGAGCTCTTCAATGAAGATCCATCAAAACCCAGCCAATCAGAGTTCGCCACGTTATGGCTACGGTTGTTGATTGGTCAAGGACTAGATGCCCATCTGGTGATGCACTGTAGTGGCCTAATTTAAGATATATCTTGTTTTGTATTTCCATGTTGATGTTGATTCTAGCTAGTAAATAATGAGTGGCCGTAAGGTTGTATAATGGTGTTATCTATAAATGTTGTAGTTTTGTATATGAATTCTTGTTTTACTCAAGGCCTAGGCCTTGGAAAGTGTTGATTCTAGTTTAAACAATTAAAAGGTTATTAAAAAAAAGTCAAAAAATTAATAAATTATATAGAAAAAGTCAAAAAAAAAAATTTCTCTACTTTTTGAACTTTTTTAGTAAAATGTCAAAAAATTATCTTAAACATGCTAATTTTTTATATATCATATTTTAGTCAAAAATTAAAAAGTTATTAAAATAATTTGATCCCAAATGAGGCCTGGAAAAATCTCAATGAGTTTTTGTTTTTAAAATTTAATATTTAAAAAAAAAATTAATATGCATTTTTTAAGGGTAAATAACAAGACAGTGGTGTCCAAAAAGAAACAATTACGAATAAGTAGGGCTGCAAACAAATCGAGCCGAGCCGAGCTTTGCTGAGTTCGAGCTCGACTCATTTACTTATCGAGCTTGTTTATTGAGCTCGAGTTCGGCTCGATAAGGAACTGGGCTCGAGCTCAGCTTGGCTCGTTAATTTTAATGAAACTCAAACTCGGCTCGGCTCGATAATTTTTTTAATATTATTTATATTATTTAAATAAAAAATATTATTTATATTATTTAATATATAAATAATATATTTATTATATAATTTAAATAAAGTTTACTACTTATTCGTAGGGCTGCAAATGAACCGAGCTGTTCATGAAATAAACGAGCCGAGCTCGGCTCGTTTAGTAAACGAGCCTAATATTCGAGCTCGAGCTCGGCTCAGCTCAACTTGTTCATGAACAGCTCGGTTCATTTGCAGCCCTACGAATAAGTAGTAAATATTTTTTAAATTTTTTGAAAATTATGAATAAAACATGTTACAATATTATTATAAAAAAATTAGCTATGTTTTATTCATAATTTAGTGTGAATTATATGTAACGCCCCAACTCTTCACACGTCATTGATATTGTCCGTTTTGAGTCACGCCTGCACGAATTTGTTCTTCCTAGTGGGTCACCCATCCTAAAACTACTCCAGCCTAAGCATGTTTAACTCGAGAGTTTTGCTAGGGATCTCACCACCTGAGAAAAGGCATTGATGCTATGTAAGTCTAGGTTTTTACTTTTATAGCCCAAGAACTCCCGCTCCATTCCCGATGTGAGACACCAGGACCCTACAATCCACCCCCCTTCTCGATGTGGGACATCGGGACCCTACAATTCACCCCCCTTAAGGCTGCACGTCCTCGTGAAGTAGCCTGCCAGCTCACAAGCCCGCCCACATGCACCGAGAGACGCCAAGGGACCACACTCGGTACTCCGAAGAGTCGGCTTTGATACTATTTGCAACGCCCCAACCCTTCACACGTCATTGATATTATCCGCTTTAGGCCACGCCAGCACGGATTTGTTCTTCCTAGTGGGTCACCCATCCCAAAACTACTCCAGCCTAAGCATGCTTAACTGAAAAATTCTGCTGGGGATTTCACCACCCGAGAAAACGCCTCAATGCTATGTAAGGATCCAGATTTTTACTTTTATAACCTAGGAACTCCTGCTTCATTCCCGATGTGGGACACTGAGACCTTACATTATAAGTTTGAAGATAAAAAAAAAATTATGAATAAAACATAGCTAATTTTTTTTTCTCATCTCTCTCAATTTTTTTTTTTTCTTTTTTTTCTTTTTCCCCTCAAATCTCGGTTTAAATCTATAATCTAAACCGTTGGACTCATTTTTCATTGATGCATGTTCAGCTCATGAAAAATTTGCGGGAGTAGCCACTACATTGTTTAGTATATGTAAACAAATAGTGAAGAATAGCTGGTTAGAGCGTCGTGCTAATAACGCGAAGGTCGCAGGTTCGAGACCTGCATGGGCCATTTGTTATTTTATTTACTTATATGATTAATTTCATTTTTATCTTTTAAAATTATTTTCATTTTTTTTAGTTTATCATGATATTATATTATTATTAGTTTCATCAATTTAATTCATAAAGTTTTTTTCTTTTCATTTTTTTCCAGATCATATGGTCTAATTGAAAATAATCCATCTAAATTAATAATGGGAAATCCTAATATAATACGTAAAAGGTAATTTTTTAATTTGAACAATCTAAATCATAAAATCAAACATGCAAATTTTTTTTAAACTATATTAGAGAACTTAGCCTCCGTTTGGAAAGTGGATTAGTTTTTTGACTTTATGGCTATTTTAACTATTTTAGCCTTGACTAAAAAGTTTGGTTTGAAAAGGATTTTTTGGCTTTTTTAATTTTTTTTATGAGAGAAGATTGTAATAATTATGGACGGGATGTGATGTTTTGTTTGTTGTGGTTAAAATAACCTATTTTGTCTTTTATGACTAAAATAGCCAAAAAAGTTTATTATCTACAACCAAACATCCATTTTCTTTTTCACCCCTCATTTTAAAATAGTGGATAGATAAAATTAGGTTTTGACTGTTATTGATTTGGACATCTCTAATTGGACTACAAGATTTGAAATTAGAGATTTTAGAAATTAAATATATAAAATTAATAAGGACTACAAGATTTGAAATTAGAGATTTTAGAAATTAAATATATAAAATTAATAATTTAAGAATAAAATAGAAAAAATGGAGACAATTCATTTGTTTGTTGTGGTTAAAATAACCTATTTTGTCTTTTATGACTAAAATAGCCAAAAAAGTTTATTATCTACAACCAAACATCCATTTTCTTTTTCACCCCTCATTTTAAAATAGTGGATAGATAAAATTAGGTTTTGACTGTTATTGATTTGGACATCTCTAATTGGACTACAAGATTTGAAATTAGAGATTTTAGAAATTAAATATATAAAATTAATAATTTAAGAATAAAATAGAAAAAATGGAGACAATTCAAGGGATGAAAATGAAATAACCCTCTTTTTTATTATCGTAAGTTATCCTTTCTTCTAATCATAGATTTCGAAAGGATCATCTGGCTACTCTTTCTTTTCTTTTCTTTTTTTAATCAACAAAGAAGAATTTTTATTCGTGAATCAAAAAGAATATAAGATTAGTCAAAAATACATCTAAGGGCTAGCTCGATTAGTCCACAACATTTTATTTATCTTCTTTCCCTCCACCCTTCCTACCTCCTTTTATTAGGTTGTGTTTGTTTCTAAATTGAAAAACTAAAAAATTCTCAAAAATATTATCCAATTGTTAAAGAAAAATGAAAGATGGCATCCCTATAATTATAACTAGTAGGGCTTTTTTTATATAAAAAAAAGAAAAAAAAGAAAAGGTTTTATTGATGAAAAAAAAGAGTACAAGGAGTATGCAAATATGCATTAATAAAAGAAAAAAAAAATTAATGCAAACCAACATTAATGCTTAAAAACATATTCTATAACTAGATTGGTACATGCACCAATTCATATTATATATGTATATTGAGAGGGAGATTTTATGAGCTGGAAATGGGCCATGGTAAGAGCCGGGCAAGTTAAAGGCCAAGCGCGTTTGGGCCAGGATAGCTTTGGGCTTGCACGGAGATAGGGCTGCTCGGCTAAAGCCCAAGACCGAGCTATTTGAACTTGCACAGGTGGGAACCGTGCTACTTGCATTGCTCGACAGGAAGGCCTTTGTTTTACCCGCGTGACCTATTTCGAGCTCGGCTTTGTCAGAATGCAACTGAGCTCGGTCGGTATGGAGCTCGGCTAGTGAGCATTCGGGCATACGGCGCAGCACGGCCGTATGAGGCCGAGGTGATTCCGCCGGTTTGCCGGGCTCCGCCAAGATATCCTGACAGTTTGGTTAGGTGGTGATTGCTGGATTTGTGCTGACAGATGGGATAGCAGCACCACGTGTCGAGAGACTAATGGGAGTAGATTTGGGGCGCAGAAGGTATATAAGCGTGTCTGCGCCCCCCATGCTGGACAGATGATCATTTGGTAAGATACACTTAGACATTCAACTCTCTCCTCTCTCTCTTTATCCCTGAGTGTGTGCTAACTTGACCGTCGGAGGGGTTTTCTGGCCACACACCGTCGGGTAGCTCACCGTCGTTGTGTTCGCAGGTCAATCGGACAGACAGGGAGCTTAGAAGAAAGAAGTACGGGCTCGCTGGAATATTTGCTCCCCGTACAATTGGCGCTGTCTGTGGAAACTTGATAGACAAAACCTTGTCTTCCCAGCTCATCTAATCGCCGTCCATGGCGAACAATAACGAGATTCTGTTGTCCGCCATCGACGGAGTTACCCCAGAGTCAGCCAGACAGAGAGGACACCCCCCCCATTCCTCCGATGGCGGACCTGGAGACTTCTCCAGGAGGACATTCAAGAGACGCGCGGGATAAGCGCGAAAGAAGCTTTGGTCATTCTCGAAGTCTAGACGGTCACCGGCGGCGGAAAGAATCACACGCCAGATGTCTGGAACACAAGCTAAGGGACCAAGACGCCGTCATCCGGAGAATGGCGACGGAAATGGAGGATCTTAAGCGGCATGTCAAAGGGAATGATGTAGCTGGAGTGAGAGACCACAGTGTATAGCGATCCCGGGTTTACCCTTGTTGTTGTACAGTGATCCGGACATGTGTCCGTGGATGTTGGTAGTTGTTTATTATCTTGTTTGCATCCTTTTTACTTTGTATTTTGAGTTATAGGATGTGTTGGGCAGGTTTATTACAGGTTGGTTGTGTTTGGGAGCCTAGTGCTGCTGCCCAGATTTTTGGACCTTCGCTCGAGCGAGGAGTTGGTCGCTCGAGCGAGAGTTGAGTTCGTGTCTGGTGGATCGAGCCAGAGTGGCTTCGCTCGAGCGAGCGATTGCGTCTGGTTCTGGACCTGAGAGTTGCATTTGTTGGCTTGAGCGAGTTTTCTCCGCTCGAGCGGTCTGGTTTGTTCTTCGCTCGAGCGAGAAGTCTATCGCTCGAGCGTACTTCTGGTTGCAGACCTGAGGGTTCGAGTTGTTTGCTCGAGCGAGCATTCTTTCGCTCGAGCGCACTTCTGAGTTTTCGGCTCGAGTGAGAACTTCTTAGCTCGAGCGAGAGTTTTCTGTGTTTGGTCGCTCGAGCGACAAAGGCTTCGCTCGAGCGAGCGTGTTTTATATCAGCGGTCAGTAGCGTTTTTGAACATCAGTTTTTCACTTTCTTTTCTTTCAAACCCTAGATCCGAGACTCTCTCTCTCTAAACCTACACTCTCTCTAAGATTTGATCTCCCTAGAGTGTGAATCTAGCCTAGGGCCTTTGTTAAAAAGATAGAGCATACAACTCTAGATACTGGGAAACCTTCAATGAGATCTTGGATTGCCCAGTCAACCCGGCAATCACACAATATAAGTGTGGTCTCCCGGTCGGACATAGACTGCGGGACTCGCTTACCATGCACCAGCCGACATCCATGGGCCAACTAATGCAGCGCATCAACAAGCACATCCGAGTAGAAGATGATGCGGCAGTATCTACCGCGAAGGCAACTCCAGTAGCAACAGACAAGAAGTAGGCTAGCAAGGTGCACGCGGTCGGACAGGAGACCAACTGTTCAAATGATCGCGTCGAGGAATCTGACCGAGGTTCAAATCGTCGAAACCGGGGTAGGGGTCGGCGGAATGACCGAGATAAATACCCCCGCGACGACGTAGCTGATGCAAACAAAAGGTTAAAAGCTCAGACGGGCATCACCACGGTCTTTAAGATTCCAATCTATCACATACTTAGTGAAATCCATGACGAGGATTACGTCTGGTTTCCTGCTAAGCTAGGTGATGCGCAAAAAGGCTTCAATCCGTGGTACAACTGTACATTCCACCGGGAGCGCGGACACCGGACAGAGGACTGTTTGCCTCTGAAGCAACACTTGGAGGAGCTAGTCGCAGCCAGACACTTGGACCTTTACATTGATGGGGGTGTGAAGGCCGCACATCAAGCCCAGGTTGACCCGCATGGACCAGATGACCTGGAGGCACCCCCACAAGAAGTTGTTAATGTCATCCACGGCATAGTGGAGCCGGCACGTGTATGCGAGCTCTGAGGTATAATCGAGAAGGCAAAACACACGAGGGAAGTTTTGTCGGTCCAGCCCGCGATCAAGAGGGGGAAGACCGAAGAGAAAGACGTGATCAGTTTCTCTACAAGGGACTTAGAGCGCATTCAGACACCGCACAACGATGCCTTAGTGGTCACACTCCGTGTCAAGGAATTCAAAGTCAAGGGCATCTTGATCGACCAGGGAAGCTCGGTCGAGATCATGCATTACGACACGTTCAAACAGCTCAAACTTCGAGATACATACTTGGCTCCGACAACTTCGCCACTGGTTGGTTTCAACTCGCAACCAGAGTGGCCTTTGGGAAAAATTATTCTGTCGGTCAAAGCGGGATCCGTGGTCAAGCAAGTAGAGTTCTGGGTATTGCAAGTGTCGTCTACATATAACCTGATCCTTGGAAAGGGATGGCTCCACACTATGCAAGCTGTAGCGTCGACCTACCATCAGGTGATGAGATTTTCCTCGGCTATGGGGGCAATTGAGGAAGTTTGGGGCGATCAGGTCATGTCGAAGTAATGCTTCGTGGCAGTGAACGGGAGCCGAGTTGCCAAAGGCTTCGTCCAAATGATTGAAGGACCGGAAGACCGGGGAGTCCTTGACGACATGGGCACCAAGGCTGAGGACAAAGCCGTTGAAGAGTTAGTGGAAGTACGGATTGACACGGAGAGCCCGAACAAGTTCTTCTTACTCGGATCAAGCCTTACCGCCCAAGAAAGGACCGAGATTGTGGAATTTTTTATGGCAAATATCGAAGTCTTCGCATGGTCGCCTTACGACATGCCCGGCATCAATCCGAGTTTTATTCGCCATCACCTCAATGTTTTCCTCGGGGCAAAGCCGGTCATTCAGAGAACGAGGAGATCGGCGCTACACCATGCCGAGGTAGTTGCAGAAGAGGTGAAGAACTTACTTGAGGCACGAGCTATTCAGGAAGTGCACTACCCTCGGTGGATTTCAAACACGGTCGTTGTACCTAAGAAGAATGGGAAGTGGCGAGTTTGCGTCGACTACAAGACCGTCAACCGAGCTTGCCCTAAAGACAGCTTTTCTCTGCCCAGAATAGACCAGCTTGTGGATCTAACGGCCGAACATAACAGGCTCAGTTTTTTGGATGCCTACCGCGGCTATCATCAAATTGCCATGCATGGTCCCGACCGTGAGATCACCTCTTTCACTACTTCAATGGGACTCTTCTGCTACCGAGTCATGCCTTTTGGTTTGAAGAACGCCGGGGCAACTTTGCAAAGGATTGTGACCAAGATGTTCGCTCCTCTACTAGGCCAGACAATGGAGGCTTATATTGATGATATGGTGGTCAAAAGCCGGCATCAAGCAGACCACTTGTTTGACTTGGCTGAGACGTTCACCATTCTCAAACGGCACAAGCTACGCCTGAATGTGTCCAAGTGTGCCTTTGGCGTGGGATCCAAAAAATTCTTAGGCTTCCTAGTTACAAATCGAGGCATTGAGGCAGACCCCACACAAATCAGAGTCGTACAAGAATTAAAGCAGCCGAGCTCGGCTAAGGATGTGCAGCATCTGGCCGGAATAGCCGCCGCGCTTAACCGATTCATAAGCCGGTCATTAGATCGCTGCCGCCCTTTCTTTCAAGCTTTGAAATCAAAGTTCTCATGGGATGAAAAATGTGACCGGGCTTTGGCCGAGCTCAAGGAGTATCTGTCTTTTGCACCACTGTTGGTAACACCGAAGCCCGGCGAGGAACTTTACCTTTATCTGGCCGTTTCTCAGCATGCAGTTAGTGCGGTACTTGTCCGGTCGGAAGGAATCAAGCACCTCCCTATCTTCTACGTAAGTAAAACCTTGCTACCGGCAGAGTTGAGATACTTGCCACTGAAAAACTTGCGTTGGCCTTGATAATGGCCTCTAGGAAGTTGGCACACTATTTCCATGCTCATACAATCATTGTTTTGACCGAGTTCTCCCTCAAAGCTTTGTTCGAGCGGACGGACTTCTCCGGTCGAATTCTCAAGTGGGCGGTCGAATTGGGATAGTTTGGCATCAAGTTCCAGCCACGCACTGCCATAAAGGCCTAGACATTGGCCGATTTCGTTGCAGAATTCTCACCCGGGATTCATCCCGTCTGCCCAGTGGATCTTGCGGCGGCAGCCAAGGAGGTGAGTGCAGATTTAACCGAAGTAACACAGCAAGGCGATGTTGGCGACACGGAACTTGCGCACCCCGCCGAAGAACCTTCTGCTAGTACGACGCTACAGCCCGGCGATGCGACGACGGAGTTGGGTATTACCGACCAACCTGCTCTGTCCGGTGCCGCATCGCCAGAAGAGGAGGAAATAGAACCGATCAGTATTGAACCTGACGCCGTACAGCTGAGCGACCATGCGCCGATCCACCTGCAAAGCCTCCCAGGACCCCTCAGAATATTGAAAGCTCTTTGTGGGCGAAATGTGAAAACTTTTCGTAGATGGGGCTTCTAACCGCCACGGTGCCGGGCAGGGCATAGTTCTAATTTCGCCAGACGGACTGACCATCGAACACTCTATCACCCTTGGATTCCCTGCATCAAACAATGAGGCTGAGTACGAGACGCTTTTGGCCGGGCTCAAGAGCGCGCTTCAGATGCACGCATCCAAGCTAATGGTTTATAGTAATTCCCAACTTGTGGTTAACCAAGTTTCCGGGGTTTACGAAGCTAAAGACGACAGAATGGCGAAGTACCAAGCTCTGGTAACAGACCACATCAAGCGATTCCAGGCAATAAGGGTTCAACAAATTGGCCGTGAAGAAAATGGCCGAGCCGATGAATTAGCCGGCCTCGCTTCCATGGTCGATAGCACATCTCCTAGCCCTCTCCTGATTGAATTCCTTCTGAGACCCAGCATTGAGGAAACCGAGCAGACAGACGTACTCTGCACCAAGCTAGGTCCTTCCTGGATGGACCCAATTATCCTCTTCCTCAAAGATCGGACCCTTCCCACCGACAAAAAAAAAGCACATAGAGTCCGGGTGAAGTCAAAGCGGTTTTGGCTCTCTCCATCTGGCGCTTTATACAAGAAGTCTTTCACCGGTCCCTATCTCAAGTGCGTACACCCAAGTAGCGTGGAAGCTTTTCTGTACGAAATTCACGAAGGCATATGCGGTAGTCACATGGGGGGCAGATCTCTAGCCTACCGGGCTATCTCGCAAGGATATTGGTGGCCGTGCATGTAAGCAGACGCGCAGAAGTATGTTCGCAAATGTGAGAAGTGCCAGAAGTTTGTCCACCAAATCCACCAGTCGGCCAGGGAACTTCTTCCCCTCACCAGCCCTTGGCCCTTTGTGATGTGGGGGCTAGATATAGTGGGGCCACTTCCAACGGCACCAGGCAGCTGGAAGTTCTTCATCGCGGCTACAGACTACTTCACCAAATGGGTTGAGACTGAGCCTTTGGCAACAATCATGGAGAAAGAAGTCAAACGGTTTGTCTGGCAGAATGTGGTAACGCGGTTTGGCGTCCCCAAAATTCTGATCTCTGATAATGGCACCCAATTTGACGGCCACCTATTCAGAGGATTTTGTGAAGACTTGAAGATTAATTTCTACAACTCTACCCCGGCTTACCCGCAGTCTAACGGTCAAGCCGAAGCATCAAACAAGACCATTCTTGATAGGTTGAAGAAAATGCTTGAGAATGCCAAGGGAAAATGGGCCGAGGAACTCCCAAGCGTTCTTTGGGCATACCGAACGACCCCGCGGCGATCCACCAGGGAAACTCCTTTTGCCTTGGCATATAGCATGGAGGCGGTCATCCCTTTGGAAGTCGATATGCCCACCCTCCGCAGTGAAAGTTTTGAGCCCGAGCTGAACGCAGAAGCCATTGCCCTGGAATTGGACCTAGTGGAAGAACGCCGGGAAAAGGCACTCATCCATGTGGCCGCCTACCAACAAGAGCTTTCAAGAAAATATAACAAAACGGTACACCCCAGACCGTTCAAAGTAGGCAATTGGATTTTGAGGAAGGTCATGGGCAACACCCTGGTGCCAGGTGAAGGCAAACTAGGGGCAAACTGGGAAAGACCCTACAAGATAATCGGTCTGGCAGGCAAGGGGGCATACCACTTGGAGGACTTGAAGGGAAGAGGAATACCCCGGCCATGGAATGCAGCCAACCTCAAACTGTACTATTTTTAGCTTTTGTGTTCTTTTTGTGCAAAGGAATATTTTGCCTCACACTTCAGAATGTAATATTCTTTTTGTCAATATAATGAAAGTGTCTCATCTTTGCTTTAGCATTCAGATTGTTGTTTTTTACTTTGAGATTCCAACCGAGATGTTTTACTCCGGTTAATTGAGCTGATGATTTACTCAACTTTTAGATTTCAACCGAGATGTTTTATTCCGGTTGATTAAGTTGATGATTTACTCAAACTTTTGTGAATGTCAACCGAGATGTTTTATTCCGGTTAACTAAGTTAATGATTTGCTCAACTTTGAGGTTTTCAACCGAGATGTTTTAATCCGGTTGACTAAGTTGATGATTTATTCAACTTTTGTGAAACTTCAACCGAGATGTTTTACTCCGGTTGATTGAGTTGATGATTTACTCAACTTTATGATTCAAACCGAGATGTCTTTTCCGGTTAAATAAGTTAAACAAGATGGTTTGTTTTGCCGAAATATTTTGTCCGGCTGGAGTTATTTAGCTTGAAGACCGTGCAAACACTTGATGAAAATTAAACTTTTTCATTGATGTGCAAAATAATTACAAGAGGAGGGGCAGATAGCCCGGTTACATGTTCAAACAAAAAGAAAGACAAAGAAAACTAAGCTAGGGGGGAAAGGTCTGTGAATTCATCCCCGGTCGCGACCTCCAGGTCAATCGCGGTTGTGGTCTCCTGGGTGCTGGTCTTTTCTTGGCCGGCCTGATTTGGGCCGTTGTCACCCTCCACATTCTCCTCGACGTCTTCAGCTTCTTCTTCCTCGGTCTCGGCATGCAACACGCTGAAGACGTCGTTTGCATAGCGCACAAGATAGGTCGGTAGGAAGGCAGCTGGAGGAGAGGCAAACACGTCGGTATCAAGTCCTTGGCCGAGCTATTCACAAGCAGCCTTCCAGCCCACCTTGAAGAAGATGTCTTGGGTGGCATGGAACTACTTAGTGTAGTTCTCCTCGGCATCCTTGAAGCCGACATTGTTTGCATCCTCCAGCTCCTCCTTTCTCGATTGCTTCAACCTCTCCAGCTTGGTCTTGAGCGCATCCCTCTCTTGCTCGGCAACACCAAGCTAGCCAAGCAACTTTGAATTTTCAGAATTCGCCATCTGCAGTGATGCTTTGGACCGGCCGAGCTCGGCTTGAAGGTGTTCCACCTGGTTGGCAGAGTCGGTGGCCTTCTGCCGGAGTCGGTGAATGTGCTCCATGACCAAGTGTTGTTTCTGGATAGCCTGCAAGAAGAAGGTTTGATTAGAAAGAAAACCGAGCAAACACTTGGAAAAAAATTTGGCAAAATGTGCAAAGTTCTTACCCTGGTCATAGACTTGACCGAGGATTTCACCAGCCGGGTGTCCAGTACATGGTCGCTGCCGACCACGTCGCTCAGTAGCAGCAAGGCTTTAGTGAGGTCAAAGGTGAGCAGATGCTCCTTGTCGCCTTTAACAGAAGCTGTCGCTGGGATCTCTTTACCCCGGTGCTTGAGTTAGGGCCTCCACGGCGGAGTTGGGTCAGTTATCACGGGGGGTTGCTCGGTGTTGAGCTCCGCAACTAGCTCGGCGGAAGGGTTTACACGTGGCCTTTTATCAGCCCGACGACTGTCTTTGCTGGCTTGCCCGGCGGCGGGAGACGCCAGTGCAACCACGGTCCCGCTGGATTGCTTGGAAACAAGAGAGCGGGTTAGGATGCTCGGTATCTCGGTGGAGGTGGCAGTGATAAGGTGCTTGATGCGGCTTCTTTTGGCCATCTCTTCTGCCTCGGTCAACCGGATGAATGGCACGTCCGATAATGTGGAATCGGGAGGTGGAGATGGAGCGTGAAGAAAGTCTATGACTTTACTCCGGCGTGGAGCAGAATATCTATATGTCGGTTTGTAACCGAAGAGCTCGCGGCAATCCCGGTTGCGATAGTGGAGCACGATTCTGATGGCTGCTTCGTTGGGATAATGATAGTGGGCTTGCAAGGCTTCAATTGTTGCAAAGAAAAGAAAAAAAAATGTCAAGTACAGAATAGTGAAGAAAGATAAATTGACCGAGCAGTTAGCACGGCTTACCTGTCTCGCCGAAATTCTTGCTGATAAACCAGCCCGGTATGTCGGCTGTTTCGTAGTTACCAGACCCCAGAAAAAGTCATTGTCGTGCAAGTCCTTGTCTGGGATGCCGGTCACTATCTTCTCCTTGCCTGGTCTGATTTTTAAATAGTAGACAAGGCCAACGCCTGTATGCCCGAGGGTATACTGGCACAGTATCTCGGCTAGTCCTAGGTTGGTTCCTAGCTGGTTGTTCAGTTCGTGGATCCCGTTGATTATTCTGTAAGTGTTGGTTGAGACCTGGGTTGGAGCTAGCCCGGTGCGCCGCAAGAATTCGCAGATCAGCGGGTTAATCGGGAAGCGGAGGCCCTATTTTATAATGGACAACATGGTGAAGGTACACTGGTCTAATCTGCCCTATGAGGTTGTGTCCTCAATGCCGAGCTTTAAATGAACGTCGTCCGGGATACCGTACTCTTCCCGGAACGCGGCCAGGGCAACCAGAGTGTCAACAAGGAAGCAGTAGCGCCCCATGTGTAGCCGGCTGGTTTAGCTCGGCTGAGGTGGTTTGGCACAGATTGGTGTTTGATGGTTGCTCGGTCTTTGAGAGCCTCGGTATTGGTCAGTGGTCCCCTTGGACTCTGCAGGAAAATGAGGGTAATTATAAGTGGAAGCGCAGTCGCGCAAAATGAGCTTGACTTTAGCTCGGTCAGGAAGAGTACCAAACCACCTCGATCGCAAAGGCAAACCAAGGAGCTCGGTCGCTCAAGCGGACCAGATGTCAGCCCGGTCGAGCGGCCAAGTCCTCTGCCTACCTCGGTTTCCACTAAGGTTTTGGCAAACTTGTAATTTGCTCGG
>NW_021026545.1:132294-153091 GCF_004153795.1 Camellia sinensis
TGTATCCTTTTTACTTAGTATTTGAGTTATGGGATGTGTTGGGCAGGTTTGTTATGGGTTGGTTGAGTTTAGAAACCAAAACTAGTTGCCCAGATTTTTGGCCTGTCCGCTCGAGCGGGTCTTCTTGCGCTCGAGCAGGGAATACACCCATCCAGTATTTCGTGTCTCTGCAAAACTTCTGCAGAAGTGATTTTTGCACTTGAGTGGGTTTGTTTACGCTCGAGCGGTGGTGCTCGAGCGGGTCGGTGGGCGCTCGAGCGGGTAGTACTTCCAGAGTATAAGTTCTGGGAGAGGGAAATCCATGCTCGAGCGGACTGGTTTTCGCGCTCGAGCGGATGTACTTTATTCCTGTGTCTTGGCGCTCGAGCGGGCCTTATTGCGCTCGAGCGTGTCCAGATTTTTGTTCTTGGCGCTCGAGCGTCGTGTTCTCCGCTCGAGCGGGTCATACGTATATGAGTTATCCGCTGGGTGATTCCAAATCACTTTTTGCTTTTCTTTCTCTCTCCTACCTTTTCTAAAAGCCATTTTGAGAGCTCCTCTCTCTAAAATCTTGCCTTCTCTCTAGATTTTGATCTAGCTAGGGTGAGTTCCTCACTTTCGGCCTTTGTGAAGGTCGTGTTGATCGTCGAGGGCGTCGTTTTCATCTGAGAATCTTGGTCTTTGGAGCATTTTGATTTTTGGTCTTCATCTCCTTTGGAGCTCAAACTTTGAGGTAGGGATATCCTACTCCTCTCTATGGATTTTGTCTTTAAATTTTAGTATTTTGAGATGTTGGGGTTGGTTTGGTAATTTGGTGAAAGTTTGGGGCTTTTGTGCAATTTTACAAAAGTTGGGGTTTTATTCATAATAAACCTAGATGCATGTTTGGCATAGAGAAATGGAATAAATGTTGAATCATTGATGAAAATGGGACCTAAGGGTTGAAATGTTAATTATGGAAAAGGACCTAATTACATTGATTGATTAATTGGGATAATTAATTGTGAGAAATGAGGAAATGAAATGTTGATTGAATATCCATTTGTGCATTTATTTACTGTTTAGAAATAACTGCTTTGACAGAAACTCTCGCTCGAGCCAAGAAGTTCTCGATCGAGCGAATAAAAACCCAGACCGCTCGAGCGAAGGGATCTCACTCGAGCCAAGAAAGGCAACTCTCAGGTCCAGAACCAGACGCAACACTCGCTCGAGCGAAGCCACCCTGGCTCGACCCACCAGACACGAACCTCACTCTCGCTCGAGCGACAAACTCCTGGCTCGAGCGATGGGCCAAAAATCTGGGCAGCAACACTAGGCTCCCAAACACAACCAACCTGTAACAAACCTGCCCAACACATCCTAAAACTCAATAAACAAAGTAAAGAGGATGCAAACTAGATAATAAACAACTACCAACATCCACGGACACATGTCCGGATCACTGTACAACAAGGGTAAACCCGGGATCGCTATAAATTTAGAAAATTACACTAACAATACATTTAATGATAAAAGAAAAATTTCTTCTGTCTGCATGTATGGGATATTGTTGTTATACATATCTGTTGAGAATGTGGATATAGCTTATCTGCTTATCTGTGAAGGTGGGATATAGTTTTTATACGTATCTGTTGAAAATGTGGATAGAGTTTATATGCCTATCTGTTGAAAAAGGGAAAATGAAAAGTAACTTGGACTCATAAGTCGTAGGACATAAATATGTAATTTATGTGAATGTATCAGTGTTGGCCATTTATCAATTGCTAATCTTTTAGTCATTGCTCATGGTTGGTTTAGTGTATTTCTACTGGGCTGTGGCTCACCCTATATGGGAATATCATTTTCAGGTATAGGAAGCATGCCACCTCCAAGGACATATTGGGAGGGTAGAGGCGGACATACTTTTGTCGTTTTACTTTTTGATGTATTACATGTAAAATTCAAGCCAAGGGCTTAATATGTAATGAGTTAGTACCTTTTTGTTGTAACCAAGTGTTAACTTGGAAAGCTGTAAGCCTGTAGGGCATTTTGCTTTTGTTGTTAACATGTAATACTTGTGTAATGGAATTCTGATATATGGAAGAATGTGGAACTTTTACATATCAATGCATGTCTTATTTGATGGGTTTAGTAAACGAGTTAGTACTCTTTTGTTGTAACCAAGTGTTAACTTGGAAAGCTGTAAGCCTGTAGGGCATTTTGCTTTTGTTGTTAACATGTAATACTTTTGTAATGAAACTCTGATGAATAAAAGAATGTGGTTATTTCATATGTCAACGAATGTCTTATTTAATGGGTTTAATGTTATTATTTTGAGGGCGTTACACAGTGAGTGCACCGAACCCCGCCGTTCAGGCAGTCAGGGCCAGCAGCACACTCCGTCCCTTTCTATCACCAAAAGCTACAGGGTTGGAGAATCCGACACGCCGGAAAAGAGATCTAGCGCGCAAGACAGTACATATCAGCCCTCACGTCCGGCGACGACGTCGAGGTATTCCTATTCCGCTTGCTCAGAGGACTTGCGGGCAGTCTTGAAGGAGCAGGCTCGCTGGTGAGAGACTTAGCGGGTGCCGGCGCTCCAGCGGCTATCTTACGGGGGTCATGCCAGTGAAGAAGTCGTAATGCCACCATTCCGCCCAGCTGTGCCCCTCCTTCTAGACACAGATCTAGCGAGGCTGAGTGCCACACCCTTCTTCCTGGGGATAGAAACAACGCCGCTTCCCGCAGGCTTTCACCAGCCAAAGTTCACGCTCTACGATGGAAAGACCGATCCATAAATGCATGTAAGCCACTTCCGACAGGTCATGGCCGGACATAGGCAGAATGACGCTCTTATGTGCCTTATCTTCCCGTCAAGTTTGGGCGAGCTGGGCTTGAAATGGTTTGAGAGGCTGCCGGAGGGGAGCATCGAAAGGTGGCAGCAGTTGGCGGAAGCCTTTGTGACGCATTTCAAAACCAACACCAGAACGCCAAAGGAAGTTGACCACCTTCTTAGTGTCAAGATAAAGCCGAGCGACACACTCAAGGCATACAACTCTAGATACTGGGAAACCTTCAATGAGATCTTGGATTGCCCAGTCAACCCGGCAATCACACAATATAAGTGTGGTCTCCCGATCGGACATAGACTGCGGGACTCGCTTACCATGCACCAGCCGACATCCATGGGCCAACTAATGTAACGCATCAACAAGCACATCCGAGTAGAAGATGATGAGGCAGCATCTACCGCGAAAGAAACTCCAGTAGCAACAGACAAGAAGTAGGCTAGCAAGGTGCACGCGGTCGGACAAGAGACCAACTGTTCAAATGATCGTGTCGAGGAATCTGACCGAGGTTCAAATCGTCGAAACCGGGGTAGGGGTCGGCGGAATGACCGCGACGACGTAGCTGATGCAAACAAAAGGTTGAAAGCTCGGACGGGCATCACCACGGTCTTTAAGATTCCAATCTATCGCATACTTAGTGAAATCTGTGACGAGGATTACGTCCGGTTTCCTACTAAACTAGGCGATGCGCAAAAAGGCTTCAATCCGTGGTACCGCTGTACATTCCACCGAGAGCGCGGACACCGGACAGAGGACTGTTTGCCTCTGAAGCAACACTTGGAGGAGCTAGTCGTAGCCAGACACTTGGACCTTTACATTGATGGGGGTGTGAAGGCCGCACATCAAGCCCCGGTTGACCCGCATGGACCGGATGACCTGGAGGCACCCCCACAAGAAGTTGTTAATGTCATCCACGGCATAGTGGAGCCGGCACGTGTATGCGAGCTCTGAGGTATAATCAAGAAGGCAGAACACATGAGGGAAGTTTTGTCGGTCCAGCCCACGATCAAGAGGGGGAAGACCGAAAAGAAAGACGTGATCAGTATCTCTACAAGGGACTTAAAGCGCATTTAGGCGCCGCACAACGATGCCTTAGTGGTCACACTCCGCGTCAAGGAATTCGAAGTCAAGGGCATCTTGATCGACCAGGGAAGCTCGGTCGAGATCATGCATTACGACGCGTTCAAACAGCTCAAACTCCGAGATACAGACTTGGCTCCGACAACTTCGCCACTGGTTGGTTTCAACTCGCAACCAGAGTGGCCTTTGGGAAAAATTATTCTGTCGGTCAAAGCGGGATCCGTGGTCAAGCAAGTAGAGTTCTGGGTATTGCAAGTGTCGTCTACATATAACCTGATCCTTGGAAAGGGATGGCTCCACACTATGCAAGCTGTAGCGTCGACCTACCATCAGGTGATGAGATTTTCCTCGGCTATGGGGGCAATTGAGGAAGTTTGGGGCGATCAGGTCATGTCGAAGTAATGCTTCGTGGCAGTGAACGGGAGCCGAGTTGCCAAAGGCTTCGTCCAAATGATTGAAGGACCGGAAGATCGGGGAGTCCTTGACGACATGGGCACCAAGGCTGAGGACAAAGCCGTTGAAGAGTTAGCGGAAGTACGGATTGACACGGAGAGCCCGAACAAGTTCTTCTTGCTCGGATCAAGCCTTACCGCCCAAGAAAGGACCGAGATGGTGGAATTTTTTATGGCAAATATCGAAGTCTTTGCATGGTCGCCTTACAACATGCTCGGCATCAATCCGAGTTTTATTTGCCATCACCTCAATGTTTTCCCCGGGGCAAAGCCGGTCATTCAGAGAACGAGGAGATCGGCGCTACACCATGCCGAGGTAGTTGCAGAAGAGGTGAAGAACTTACTTGAGGCACGAGCTATTCAGGAAGTGCACTACCCTCGGTGGATTTCAAACACGGTCGTTGTACCTAAGAAGAATGGGAAATGGCGAGTTTGCGTTGACTACAAGACCGTCAACCGAGCTTGCCCTAAAGACAGCTTTCCTCTGCCCAGAATAGACCAGCTTGTGGATCTAACGGCCGGACATAACAGGCTCAGTTTTTTGGATGCCTACCGCGGCTATCATCAAATTGCCATGCATGGTCCCGACCGTGAGATCACCTCTTTCACTACTCCAATGGGACTCTTCTGCTACCGAGTCATGCCTTTTGGTTTGAAGAACGCCGGGGCAACTTTCCAAAGGATTGTGACCAAGATGTTCGCTCCTCTGCTAGGCCAGACAATGGAGGCTTATATTGATGATATGGTGGTCAAAAGCCGGCATCAAGCAGACCACTTGTTTGACTTGGCTGAGACGTTCGCCATTCTCAAACGGCACAAGCTACGCCTGAATGCGTCCAAGTGTGCCTTTGGCGTGGGATCCAAAAAATTCTTAGGCTTCCTAGTTACAAATCGAGGCATTGAGGCAGACCCCACACAAATCAGAGCCGTACAAGAAATAAAGCAGCCGAGCTCGGCTAAGGATGTACAGCATCTGGCCGGAATAGCCGCCGCGCTTAACTGATTCATAAGTCGGTCATTAGATCGCTGCCGCCCTTTCTTTCAAGCTTTGAAATCAAAGTTCTCATGGGATGAAAAATGTGACCGGGCTTTGGCCAAGCTCAAGGAGTATCTGTCTTTTGCACCACTGTTGGTAACACCGAAGCTCGACGAGGAACTTTACCTTTATCTGGCCGTTTCTCAGCATGCAGTTAGTGCGGTACTTGTCCGGTCGGAAGAAATCAAGCACCTCCCTATCTTCTACGTAAGTAAAACCTTGCTACCGGCAGAGTCGAGATACTTGCCACTGGAAAAACTTGTGTTGGCCTTGATAATGGCCTCTAGGAAGTTGGCACACTATTTCCATGCTCATACAATCATTGTTTTGATCGAGTTCTCCCTCAAAGCTTTGTTCAAGCGGACGGACTTCTCCGGTCGAATTCTCAAGTGGGCGGTCGAATTGGGATAGTTTGGCATCAAGTTCCAGCCACGCACTGCCATAAAGGCCTAGACATTGGCCGATTTTGTTGCAGAATTCTCACTCGGGATTCATCCCGTCTGCCCAGTGGATCTTGCGGTGGCAGCCAAGGAGGTGAGTGCAGATTTAACCGAAGTAACACAGCAAGGCGATGTTGGCGACACGGAACTTGCGCACCCCGTCGAAGAACCTTCAGCTAGTACGACGCTACAGCCCGACAATGCGATGACGGAGTTGGGTATTACCAACCAACCTGCTCTGTCCGGTGCCGCATCGCCAGAAGAGGAGGAAGTGGAACCGATCAGTATTGAACCTGACGCCGCACAGCTGAGCGACTATGCGCCCATCCACCTGCAAGCCTCCCAGGACCCCTCAGAATATTGAAAGCTCTTTGTGGGCGAAATGTGGAAACTTTTCGTAGATAGGGCTTCTAACCGCCACGGTGCCAGGCTGGGCATAGTTCTAATTTTGCCAGACGGACTGACCATCGAACACTCTATCACCCTTGGATTCCCTGCATCAAACAATGAGGCTGAGTACGAGGCGCTTTTGGCCGGGCTCAAGAGCGCACTTCAGATGCACGCATCCAAGCTAATGGTTTATAGTAATTCCCAACTTGTGGTTAACCAAGTTTCCGAGGTTTACGAAGCTAAAGACGACAGAATGGTGAAGTACCAAGCTCTGGTAACAGACCACATCAAGCGATTCCAGGCAATAAAGGTTCAACAAATTGGCCGTGAAGAAAATGGCCGAGCCGATGAATTAGCCGGCCTCGCTTCCATGGTCGATAGCACATCTCCCAGCCCTCTCCTGATTGAATTCCTTCTGAGACCCAGCATTGAGGAAACCGAGCAGACAGACGTACTCTGCACCGAGCTAGGTCCTTCCTGGATGGACCCAATTATCCTCTTCCTCAAAAATCGGACCCTTCCCACCGACAAAAAAAAAGCACATAGAGTCCGGGTGAAGTCAAAGCGGTTTTGGCTCTCTCCATCTGGCGCTTTATACAAGAAGTCTTTCACCGGTCCCTATCTCAAGTGCGTACACCCAAGTAGCGTGGAAGCTTTTCTGTACGAAATTCACGAAGGCATATGCGGTAGTCACATGGGGGGCAGATCTCTAGCCTACCGGGCTATCTCGCAAGGATATTGGTGGCCGTGCATGTAACCAGACGCGCAGAAGTATGTTCGCAAATGTGAGAAGTGCCAGAAGTTTGTCCACCAAATCCACCAGCCGGCCAGGGAACTTCTTCCCCTCACCAGCCCTTGGCCCTTTGTGATGTGGGGGCTAGATATAGTGGGGCCACTTCCAACGGCACCAGGCAACCGGAAGTTCTTCATCGCGGCTACAGACTACTTCACCAAATGGGTTGAAACTGAGCCTTTGGCAACAATCATGGAGAAAGAAGTCAAACGGTTTGTCTGGCAGAATGTGGTAACGCGGTTTGGCGTCCCCAAAATTCTGATCTCTGATAATGGCACCCAATTTGACGGCCACCTATTCAGAGGATTTTGTGAAGACTTGAAGATTAATTTCTACAACTCTACCCCGGCTTACCCGCAGTCTAACGGTCAAGCCGAAGCATCAAACAAGACCATTCTTGATAGGTTGAAGAAAATGCTTGAGAATGCCAAGGGAAAATGGGCCGAGGAACTCCCAAGCGTTCTTTGGGCATACCGAACGACCCCGCGGCGATCCACCGGGGAAACTCCTTTTGCCTTGGCATATGGCATGGAGGCGGTCATCCCTTTGGAAGTCGATATGCCCACCCTCCGCAGTGAAAGTTTTGAGCCCGAGCTGAACGCAGAAGCCATTGCCCTGGAATTGGACCTAGTGGAAGAACACCGGGAAAAGGCACTCATCCATGTGGCCGCCTACCAACAAGAGCTTTCAAGAAAATATAACAAAACGGTACACCCCAGACCATTCAAAGTAGGCAATTGGATTTTGAGGAAGGTCATGGGCAACACCCTGGTGCCAGGTGAAGGCAAACTAGGGGCAAACTGGGAAGGACCCTACAAGATAACCGGTCTGGCAGGCAAGGGGGCATACCACTCGGAGGACTTGAAGGGAAGAGGAATACCCCGGCCATGGAATGCAGCCAACCTCAAACTGTACTATTTTTAGCTTTTGTGTTCTTTTTGTGCAAAGGAATTTTTTGCCTTACACTTCAGAATGTAATATTCTTTTTGTCAATATGATAGAAGTGTCTCATCTTTGCTTTAGCATTCAGATTGTTGTTTTTTACTTTGAGATTCCAACCGAGATGATTTACTCCGGTTAATTGAGTTGATGATTTACTCAACTTTTAGATTTCAACCGAGATGTTTTATTCCGGTTGACTGAGTTAATAATTTACTCAAACTTTTGTGAATGTCAACCGAGATGTTTTATTCCGATTGACTAAGTTGATGATTTGCTCAACTTTGAGATTTTCAACCGAGATGTTTTACTCCAGTTAATTGAGTTGATGATTTACTCAACTTTTAGATTTCAATCGAGATGTTTTATTTCGGTTGATTGAGTTGATGATTTACTCAAACTTTTGTGAATGTCAACCAAGATGTTTTATTCCGGTTGACTAAGTTAATGATTTGCTCAACTTTGAGGTTTTCAACCGAGATATTTTAATCCGGTTGACTAAGTTGATGATTTATTCAACTTTTGTGAAACTTCAACTGAGATGTTTTACTCCGGTTGATTGAGTTGATGATTTACTCAACTTTATGATTCAAACCGAGATGTCTTTTCCGGTTAAATTAGTTAAACAAGATGGTTTGTTTTGCCGAAATATTTTGTCCGGCTGGAGTTATTTAGCTTGAAGACCGTGCAAACACTTGATGAAAATTAAACTTTTTCATTGATGTGCAAAATAATTACAAGAGGAGGGGCAGATAGCCCGGTTACATGTTCAAACAAAAAGAAAGACAAAGAAAACTAAGCTAGGGGGAAAGGTCTGTGAATTCATCCCCGGTCGCGACCTCCAGGTCGATCGTGGTTGTGGTCTCCTGGGTGCCGGTCTTTTCCTGGCCGGCCTGATTTGGGCCGTTGTCACCCTCCGCATTCTCCTCGGCGTCTTCAACTTCTTCTTCCTCGGTCTCGGCATGCAACGCGCTGAAGACGTCGTTTGCATAGCGCACAAGATAGGTCGGTAGGAAGGCAGCTGGAGGAGAGGCAAACACGTCGGTATCAGGTCCTTGGCCGAGCTATTCACAAGCAGCCTTCCAGCCCACCTTGAAGAAGATGTCTTGGGTGGCATGGAACTACTTAGTGTAGTTCTCCTCGGCATCATTGAAGCCGGCATTGTTTGCATCCTCCAGCTCCACCTTTCTTGATTGCTTCAACGTCTCCAGCTCGGTCTTGAGCGCATCCCTCTCTTGCTCGGCAACACCAAGCTGGCCGAGCAACTTTGAATTGTCAGAATTCGCCATCTGCAGTGATGCTTTGGATCGCCCCAGTGCGGCTTGAAGGTGTTCGACCTGGCTGGCAGAGTCGGTTGCCTTCTGCCGGAGTTGATGGATCCTTTCCAACACCAAGTGTTGTTTCTGGATGGCCTGCAACAAGAAGGTTCGATTATAAAGAAAATTGAGTAAATACTTGGAAATTTTTTTGGCAAAATGTGCAAAGTTCTTACCCTGGTCATAGACTTGACCGAGGATTTCACCAGCCGGGTGTCCAGTACATGGTCGCTGCCGACCACGTCGCTCAGTAGCAGCAAGGCTTTAGTGAGGTCAAAGGTGAGCAGATGCTCCTTGTCGCCTTTAACAGAAGCTGTCGCTGGGATCTCTTTACCCCGGTGCTTGAGTTAGGGCCTCCACGGCGGAGTTGGGTCAGTTATCACGGGGGGTTGCTCGGTGTTGAGCTCCGCAACTAGCTCGGCGGAAGGGTTTACACGTGGCCTTTTACCAGCCCGACGACTGTCTTTGCTGGCTTGCCCGGCGGCGGGAGACGCCAGTGCAACCACGGTCCCGCTGGATTGCTTGGAAACAAGAGAGCGGGTTAGGATGCTCGGTATCTCGGTGGAGGTGGCAGTGATAAGGTGCTTGATGCGGCTTCTTTTGGCCATCTCTTCTGCCTCGGTCAACCGGATGAATGGCACGTCCGATAATGTGGAATCGGGAGGTGGAGATGGAGCGTGAAGAAAGTCTATGACTTTACTCCGGCGTGGAGCAGAATATCTATATGTCGGTTTGTAACCGAAGAGCTCGCGGCAATCCCGGTTGCGATAGTGGAGCACGATTCTGATGGCTGCTTCGTTGGGATAATGATAGTGGGCTTGCAAGGCTTCAATTGTTGCAAAGAAAAGAAAAAAAAATGTCAAGTACAGAATAGTGAAGAAAGATAAATTGACCGAGCAGTTAGCACGGCTTACCTGTCTCGCCGAAATTCTTGCTGATAAACCAGCCCGGTATGTCGGCTGTTTCGTAGTTACCAGACCCCAGAAAAAGTCATTGTCGTGCAAGTCCTTGTCTGGGATGCCGGTCACTATCTTCTCCTTGCCTGGTCTGATTTTTAAATAGTAGACAAGGCCAACGCCTGTATGCCCGAGGGTATACTGGCACAGTATCTCGGCTAGTCCTAGGTTGGTTCCTAGCTGGTTGTTCAGTTCGTGGATCCCGTTGATTATTCTGTAAGTGTTGGTTGAGACCTGGGTTGGGGCTAGCCCGGTGCGCCGCAAGAATTCGCAGATCAGCGAGTTAACTGGGAAGCGAAGGCCCCCTTCTATAATTGACAGCACGGTGAAGGGACACTGGTCTAATCTGCCCCATGGGGTTGTGTCCTCAACATCGAGCTCTAAATGAACGTCGGTCGGGATACCGTACTCTTCCCGGAATGCGGCCAAGGCAACCGGAGTGTCGACAAGGAAGCGGTAGCGCCCCATGTGTAGCCAGCTGGTTTAGCTCGGCTGAGGTGGTTTAGCACAGACTGGTGTTTGATGGCTGCTCGGTCTTTGAGAGCCTCGGTATTGGTCAGTGATCCCCTTGGACTCTGCAGGAGAATGAGAGTAATTGTAAGTGGAAGCGCGGTCGCGCAAAATGAGCTTGACTTTAGCTCGAATAGGAAGAGTGCCAAACCACCTCGGTCGTGAAGGCAAACCAAGGAGCTCGGTCGCTCAAGCGAACCAGATGTCAGCCTGGTCGAGCAGCCAAGTCCTCTGCCTACCTCAGTTTCTACTAAGGTTTTGGAAAACTTGTAATTTGCTCGGTCTTAACATTTTTTAGGATCAAAAGAAGACCTGGAGCCCGGTCCGCCCAAGATCTTCATGTGTTCATCAATGAAGCTAAAGAACAGCAAGGAGAACAAGGGGCAGGGGAGAGTTTTGGGGAGCTATACCCTAAAATCTATGGTTTTAGTACCCTAAAACAAGAAATATCAAATGAAACAGCCACAAAAAGATTCGAAGAGCTTCCCAGTAAAGGCGAATGCAGATCCTTCAAGCATGAACGTAGAAGAAGGACAAGAGTGGGAGCTGGTGACGGCATTGGAGCTCTGGATTGACAAGAATGAAGGAGAGTTAGTAAGAACGAAAAGTGAAAGGGAAGAGACGTATAAATAGAAGTGAGAGACCGCCAAAAATTTTGAATGTGAAGGGACGTAATGGTTGGCTGCTCGAGGCCAACAAATGAGCGACACGTGTCCCAATTAATGGCGGCACCAGAGTTGAATAGACAGGAAGGCGAGATGAGACGTTGGTCGAGAAAATCGAGGAACCGAGCACTGGAATTAGTGCGGTTGATGTCTTGCAAACAACAGACCGAGGAAGGGTCTACCTCGGTCAGACCATGTAATCCTGATCACGTTTTTGCGGACGGAATTAAGGGGCAATTGAGAGGGAGATTTTATGAGCTGGAAATGGGCCATGGTAAGGGCCGGGCAAGTTGAAAGCCAAGCGCGTTTGGGCCAGGATAGCTTTGGGCTTGCATGGAGATGGGGTTGCTCGGCTAAAGCCCAAGACCGAGCTATTTGAATTTGCATAGGTGGGAACCGTTTGCACAGGTGGGAACCGTGCTACTTGCGTTGCTCGGCAGGAAGGCTCACGCCTTTAGCTTGGCAGGAAGGCCTTTGTTTTACCCGCGTGACCTATTTCGAGCTCGGCTCTGCCGGAATGCAACTGAGCTCGGTCGGTATAGAGCTCGGCTAGTGAGTATTCGGGCATGCGGCGCAGCACGGCCGTGTGAGGCCGAGGTGATTCTGCCGATCTGCCGGGCGCCGCCAAGATATCCTGATAGTTTGGTTTGGTGGTGATTGCTGGATTTGTGCTGACAGATGGGATAACAGCACCCCGTGTTGAGAGACTAATGGGAGTAGATTTGTGGCGCAGAAGGTATATAAGCGTGTCTGCGCCCCTCATGTTGGACAGATGATCATTTAGTGAGATACACTTAGACATTCAACTCTCTCCTCTCTCTCTATCCCTGAGTGTGTGCTAACTTTACCGTCGGAGGGGTTTTTCGACCACACACCGCCGGATAGCTCACCGCCGTTGTGTTCGCAGGTCGATCAGACAGACAGGAAGCTTGGAAGAAAGGAGTACGAGCTCGCCGGAATATTTATTTCCCGTACATATATATAATTTTTTTTTATCAACAAAAAAAGGAAAATTTATTGATAAAAATAATATATATATAGTACATATGATATTATATCAACAGAGGAAAGACAATAATAAACATCATTGTAACATAACTTTCTAAATCTAATTAGTTAGATTGGTACCAAGAATAACACCATACATTACACCAGAACTACACAAAGAGCCAGACAAACAAAACTATTATCCAAATGGGAAAGGAAAAACTAAAATTTTAATCTAGAGACAGAGGTGCATAAAATGTCTCGTAGCTCAAATTTTGTGGTTTAAAAGTGGCTTAAATGGCCAAAACGACGTCGTTTTGGCCATTTTTATATTATTCTGTACTCAAAACGACGTCGTTTTGATCATTTGAGTCATTTTTAAATCACAAAATTTGAGTAACGTATCATTATCGTTTCCCTATTATATAATGTGAAGGTAAGAATCTAGACTCCATATAGGCCCCTTCAAGATGGTGCCTAGCCGGTTTGAAACATTGACCCAATAAAGGAAAGCACAAGTCAATGCAAAAGTCATTGTAAATTAGGAATGGCACCTACCATTATTAGACATGCCTAAAAAAGTGCTCACATGCTTAGATGATACAATATATATATATATACATGGGTGTTTTGGGAACAAGTACAAAAAATAACTTCTTAACTTTTTAATTTTTTTACACAAAAAATAAATCTCAAAAAGTTATAAAAAAAAACTAATATTTTATTAAAAAATTATAAAAAAATCAAAAAATTAATTTTTTATCAACTTTCAGAACACCACATAGATCATCTCATCTCTGCAGCCAAAGACTGAAAAACTAGAAATAAGAGACATCATATATACAAGTACATATTTTAACGAAGCATCATAACTCTTGCAAAAACAAAAGGATCAAAGCAACAACAAAATTAGGATAAGTGGTGCATGTTACCTGGTTTGGTAATGGTGGTACAAAAAACATCACCCAAATAAAATAAAATAAAATAAAATAATTGTCTTAGTGTATAAGATTTTTATTAAAATAGAATTTAAAGAGAACAAGACATACGCAACCTTACAATTATTTATAGAAAATTATTTTTGTAACTCAAAGTCCTGCAATCATAATCCTAATAACAACATTTTATTCTTGGGCAAGCCGCCATTTTCATTTAAAAATACAACAATACTACAAATTCAGAAAAATTATCTAGAAAATTATCCAAAAAAATACATCTAAAGGTTACAATCATTTTAAACATGACTCACATTCTATCAACTTTAAATCTATACTATACATCACTTTGCAGGATATAATTTCATGATCCATGACATTTTCATTACAAATATGCCAATTTTTGTTTGGTGGTGTGCAAATTAAGTACAAATCTAATCATTGGCATCATTTGCACAAAATAACTACCATCAAGTTCAAATCCACAATCTCGAACTTTAAAAAGCCTACTTTAACTACTAAACCAAAGAATTCTCTAAGACAAGTACCTCAAGATCTCACTTAGAATTGTCTCATTCATATAGTCATATCCAGGGTACTTGCCATTCTCTCATTCTCCTCCTTAATCTCACCTTTTCTCAACCTTCAAGCTTTGAAGATCATGTTGATGAATACAAAGACAAGGTTAAATTACTGCCCTCTTCATCATCCTCCAT
Organism: Camellia sinensis; assembly: GCF_004153795.1. Lineage (NCBI taxonomy): Eukaryota > Viridiplantae > Streptophyta > Magnoliopsida > Ericales > Theaceae > Camellia > Camellia sinensis. The sequence goes on from NW_021026545.1 coordinate 146,317, forward strand.
ACCCTTCTGGCTTTCATCGTTCCTAAATGTTTGCCGGAGTGACAGATTCAAATCGAGGTCACAATCTGAAGCCTTCCTCTTCACAGATGTCTGCTCTTGAAGTCTCATTTCTGGGTTCAAAAAATGAGGGAATTCTTGTTTTAGTTCATTGTTTCTCCTTATAGATTGTTCATTGGAGGAGGGAAATGTAATATTCATATGCAGATTGCTATTGACCAAACTGTTGTGGCTATTTCCAAAGATCCTCTCAGCAAATGTACCATAAAATCCCGGTCTACCATTATCGTTTCTGCTTAGCCCTATAAGACGTATCCATTTGTCATGACCACTCCAAGAAGCATCTCCATATCTTGAAGAAAAGAGAAATTGTAGTGTGACATTAGATTCACTGAAATTGGAAAACTTGTACAACAATGCTACACCAAATTCATTCACAGAAAAAAAATTAATGTGACTCGTATTTAGATCACATATTATTTATGTAATTTATGTATATGAACTTTGTGCACATATCTTTACTATCGAAATTTTGAAACTATTAAGTATACCTGAAATTAGAGTGATGCTTTTTGTTAAATCCTTGGAGCATAGGAAGTTGACTCAGGTTGAAGCTATTCCTGTGATCTGCTATTACTTTCATGGACAGGCACTTGGATGCATCAGATTTCAACAAACATAAAATAAATAAAAAAATTAAAAAAAAAACTCTATTTTTTTATAGTGAAAATGAAAGAAAAATTAGCCTTTGGGGGGATTAGTCGAGTGACAAATTGAATAGTGATAAATGCCTAATTACAAAGTAGGTCATGAGTTCGGATCTCATGAAACCCTTGACCCTCCTTTGGGTACCTCCGAACCTGTGCCTAGTAATTACTTAGTGTGTGGGATGGAGAGCTGCATGTATCCTAGATATAGTTAAGGATCTTTTGATCCCAACTTTGTCTATCCCAATATGTTCTTAGCTTCATGAGAGAATCCAGTCGTAAAATAATCTAAAAATATTTAATCCAATAGTTAAGAGTGTATTACGACAGGTAACCAAAAATTTCAATTATCACCAGAGAGAGAGAGAGAGAGAGAGTGTGGCATACCTTGTCCAGGGTCATCATTTTTCTTGCTTCTATACATCTATGAAAATAAATAAAAAATAAAAAGTAAAAAGAAAGAAAAAAAAATTGTTATATACACTGAATTGAACAATGATAGGAGACACATGAAGAAATCAAAAGGTAATCCATGGATCTTGTTAATCAAATCACCTGTAAATGACTCTTGACCTGACCAATATGAAGTCCTTTCATGTTCATCAGTTGAAGAACCAATTTTGGTGTTGCTCCTGCACCACAAGAAGTTAAAAACAATAGATGAATCATATACGCCCATTAACCGATCCAAAGTAGATGAGAATACATATACTTATTGGGATTAGTTGTTATTGTCTAATATCAACCGATATATAACTGTATAGTTACAGTTATTGACAACCATGGATGAAATTGAACAAGCTAAGCCTAGACAAATTTAATTAATTAGCTAGTTTTTATGAACTCACTATCATGTCCACCAAGTCTCTCCACGGCATGAACAAAGCGAAGATGGAGATCAGGTGTCCACCGTAGTCTTGGCATCTTGGATCGGACATAAGGCCTCACTGGCACTGATGACTTCTTCTCGTTCTCTTCAACCGTGCTGTTGCTCGAGCTTCTTCCATCTTTCGGATTGTCCTCATCACTATTATTCCCATCGTTGTTCTGGTCTGACGGGCTTATCTTCGAACATTGGATGCTACCACCTCCCACCATCTTTGATATATTAACACTATAACTGAGGATTAGTATTGCGGATGAGGGTTTTGTGGGTAGCTCTTCAATCATTCATGAACTATATAACCTATATATTATCTTTCTTTCTTTCTCGCTTTTTTCTTCTTCTCTCACATCCCATGACATGACAAAAGATTATTCTTGGAGAAGAGAAAAATCAATCTTAGCTTGAGAATTCCATGGAGTTTGGTTTGGAAAAAATGAGTAACTGTTTTATATACAAGAAATTGGAACTGAAACCCTAGACTTTGACAAATGAAAAGGAAGACTCTTTCTCTCTCTCTCCCTCTAGAAGATTGTATAAACAATTATTGAGCAAGATTTGTATACATGTGAACTGTATATCTGTATACGCATGCAATACATGTATGCATTCAGCAAGATTTGTTATATATTAGTGATTTTTTTTTTTTCACTCTTTTATATTATTGCAGGATTTTTTTAATGATTAATTTTTTAAAAAAAAAATTAATGATTATTTTTAAATAAAAAATTAATATTTACATGAGTGGTGAAACAAAATGGTAATAAAAAATTTATGACAATTTGTGTCCAAGAGAAATATTAGAGTTTACAATCACGCCTCTGCTTAAAATATTACCTTGCTTGGTTTTCAGTTTTTCAAAATACTTTTCAGAAAATTCTACTTTCTTATTTCGTATTTTTTTGTTTTTATTGAATTTTTTTAATATTTTAAGCAATTTTTTTACTTTTTAGACACACCTAACATAAATACACCTAAAAAATAAAAAAAATTGTAAAAAAAATCTTTTAAAAATTCACTAAATACCAAAAATACAAAAAAAAATACAAAAATTCAGTACATTTCTTGTATTTTTATGTATTTATTAATTTTTTAAAATATTTTTTCACAATTTTTTTACTTTTTAGATACATCTAAGTAAGGTGCATCTAAAATAGTAAAAAAAATGTTTAAAATTTAAAAAATATTCACAAAAACAAAAAAACACAAAAAACCAAAAAAGTCAATTTTTAAAATAACTTAATCCAGAAAACCAAACACAATGAATTGTTTCCTATAGTTTTAGAAATTATATCCCACCTTTTGAAGTTTGTAATTTTATAACAAATGGCTTCTTCTATTAATAAATCATTAAGTTAATTGATAGTTTTTAATGATATCAGAAATTTATTTTAATTACTAACTCATGTAATTTATTATTGTATATGAGAGCAATTAAAAATTTCATTTTTTTAGTTAATTTTGTTAAATAAAAAAATCTAACAATGAGATCTTTGTAATTTTCTAAACTACGGAAACAATCTATATTTTAAATAAATCTCATATATTTATATTTTAAACAAATCTCATGTATTTGTAATTTACTCAAAATAGTATGTGCCTATTTGGCACAGCTTAAAAGCTACTTATTTCAGCTTTCAGCTTAATTTAAACTATTTTGATGTGTTTGGTTTAGCTTATAGCTTATAGTTTATAACTTTTTGAAAGTCAGAAATCAGCTTATTGTTTGAGTGGGGCAGGAGATGATAATTTATAAATCAGAAATCAGTTTATGTTCATAGTTATAAGCTATAAGCTGTTTAGGTATAAATTATAAGCACTTTCCCGCAGCTCTACCAAACAGGGCCTATATAGACTCCCATGACCTTTATTTTTTACTTGTTAGATATACACCAATCAGTGCTAACAAAATTATTAGATTATTGGACTATTTTGATCATTCTAACACATGATGGGTCTTCAGTAATTTCCCCTAAACATGAATTAATTCAGCATTAAAATTTCAACCACACAATACACCACTTTAGGAAATTTTAGGAAAAAAACACTGTAGAGGATCCTTGGTGTTCAAAATGGGTGTTGTTGAGGATGGTTGTTAACGTTTTAGTATTCTGTTTTTTATTTTTAAAATTAAAAATTTTAAAAAAAATTATTTGCTATCTTATTTTCATTTTCAAAAAAACAAAATTAATTTTAAAACTTTTTTAAACACAAAAACGATGTTACTTTCTCCTCTTACCCATCATCTCCAGCCACCACCCACCACCAATCGGCAAATTTTGGCCAACCTCTTCGATTGCCGGCTAGTCATCTTTGTGAGGTCCAACAACATCCGACCACTAACTCTAGCAGCCACCTCTGGCCACACACCACCGCTGATCACCACATCTATCTAGTCCTCACCATCAGCCACCAACTCTGACAACTCATTAAACATGTTTCTCTATTTTTATTTTTATTTGTTTTCAAAGTATTTTTTATACAACAAAAACAAGTTTTTTGTTTTTACTTTTGCAAAAATAAATGAAAACTTGTTTCTTGTATTTTGTAAACAAAAAATTGGTAATTGAAAACGTTAACAAATGACCCAATAATTTTTTTTATGCATACATATGTAAGTGTAAAAACTGAAAATGTTAACAAACAACCCCAATAATTTTTTTTAATACATACATATATGTGTTTCATCATAAGGCAAAAACTTTATAAAGTATTGAGAATTCCCGTTCAAACAATTGAAAAATATGGACTAAGGTCCTACTTCATTGACTTTATACCTGCTAACAATTTCCATACATTTTGTTTATTAAGTCCAACCAAGTTTAAACTTAATCTTTGTTATTATTTTTTTGTTGCTTCACTTGGCAAGACAAGTCTTGGGACCACGCAGTCCCAGCATGCATGTTGAAAAAAAGAAAATTTCCCATTTAAAATTCCATCAACGTCAATAGATCTTAATTAAAAAGAGCAGCCTCTTGAAGGCTTTTTTGGAATCTTTCACAAACACATTCACATTTGTCAGCAAAATTGAATGTGGACCAAAAATTTGTTTTATGGTCTAGCAAATTTAATAACCAGAAGATTATTCATGATAAGGCTAGCAAATTCAATGTCATTTTTCAGGATTTATATATTAAAACACACAATGGATTTGAGATTAAAATTGAGGGTGGCCTGAAAAGATTTACTTCAGCACCTAACCTAGCAATCAATAAATATAAGAGTTTTAGGTACTAATTTTTTTTGTTCCCAAAAATGAAAATTTTATTACAAAAAATATTTGAATACCAATTATTGTCGTCATGAGGGCTGGCACTAAAAAGTGGTCTTAAAAAGTCAAAAAATTAGTTTTTAGCAACAATTTAAAAATGTCGCTAATAAATACATTTTTAGAGAAAAAAATAATATGGTATAAAACAAATTTACTTTTTAAGACAAATTTTAACCCCAAAAGAATAGTAATTCATCATTAAATGTCTAGTTTAGTCATTAAAAATATAACAATTATACTTTTGACAATTAAAATATTTTGTTCTTAAAAAGTAATTTGTTTTAAAAGTTTGTCTCTAAAACTTTAATGGTCAACCCCCAACTGGACTTTTTTTCTTTTTTTTTTTTACCTTAGATAATTGCATGGATATCTAACATGCGAGGGGAATTTATGCCGAACAAATGGGTTGACCTAAATCTAGCACGGACCTTCGTACTTGACTGAACAACCGAACTATTGTGTGGGTCAGAGGATGGACTGTAGACGTCCCCGAACGTCCCGGGGGGAAATACTCCGTTTTGTTCATTTAGGCTCACTACAGTTCAGAACTCAATGTCACGGTCCTGTATCTAATCTCGCAGAGTGCAATGCAAGACCGATGAATCATCAAAGAGTCCAAATCCGGCAAATCGTTTTTGAAAACAGATTTTTTGAAAGAAGTGCCAGACATGGACTGCTTTACCAGGTACAGAGTCGCCACCTAAATATTTTATTTTTGGGGAATTTAGGAAACCCTGACTCGTTGCCTAAGGCCAGGTGTCCGTTATCACCAAAGTTGCCTCGGCTCGGGAACTTGGGTACGATTGGGGAAGGTCACTTCGTGAGCACCCCCGCTCGCCCGATCAAAGATCGGCCTCTACTAACCATGATATCTAGTTTGAAAACATTATGCGTTCTTACTCCGGTTATTAGCCTAGATTTACTATGTGATGCGCACAGCATACAAGTATAGACTGGATTGCCTGAATTGGAACGAAACATTTCATGTTTGTTTATTTAAAAACGGTTTGATACTCGCAAGTAGGTTAAAATGTGGATTTGCCACCCTCAGGTGGGCTTAGAAAACAAGGTGATTTGCCACTCTCTAGTGGGCTTAAAACTCACAATTGATGAATTGTTCTAATTCAAATAACCTAACCTTCACCCACAGGTATTCAGGCAGTTATATCACATAAGCAATTAGCCTCATGGTAAAGCATGCTATCATGGCAGTCACTCACGCACATACAAGGATGCTAAAGCATAAAAAGCTTACCTAGTACTCCGTGCCAAAACAGAAGCTATGTTAGAAATCAAATGCATGATCCTAACTATGCTGAAATGCCTAATGCATCACATGCAAAATGCAACTAAGATAGGCCTGACTATTCTAAGGATGACATGTGAAATGATACAACTAACAAGTATTCAACTTGGAATTTGAAATACAAATGCAGTTAGTATGATGCGCCGAGCCCGGTGCATGCAAGACAGATGAATAATGCAAACATGCAAGTATAAGTATGCTAATTGAAACATGCCCTAATTTAACCATCATAAACTGGTAAATAAAAGGGAGAAAGACGTGGGGTTGGAAGACATACATCACACTCACGCACACTTATTACAACATTGCCCTCGCTCGGAGGGTCCGAATAAATAATATACAGTCCGAATAAATAATTACAGTCCGGAATGAATAATTAAATATTACAAAACCATAATCAATTAACAAATTAACTAGGAAAGTGATAAACTAGCATGTAAGCCTATGGACTGCCTCAGCTCTGTTCCGAATGGTGGAATGATGTATGAAAGCCTAACGCGAAAATCCATTGCGATGCCCCGATTCACCTCTGTTTGCAATTAATCCCGAGATGTTGTGCGAAGCTTTAGAAGGCTGCTAATTTCTGGTTTGCTGCAACAGAGAGCAAGAAA
>NW_021026545.1:161435-224767 GCF_004153795.1 Camellia sinensis
CGGCAGGACATAACCGACTTAGCTTTTTGGATGCATACAGAGGCTACCACCAAATCGCCATGCATGAACCAGACCAGGAGGTCACATCTATACTCTTCCCATCTAGCCTTGGCGACCTAGGCTTGACTTGGTTCAAGAAACTTCCAGAGGGCAGCATAGCCTCTTGGGCGCAATTGGCAGAGGCGTTCGTAACAAGGTTCTGAACAAACACTAAAACCCCGGTAGAGATCGACCAGCTACTATCCATCGACATGGGCGATAAAGAGACCCTAAGATCCTACAATAGTCGCTACTGGGAGACATTCAATCAGATTGGGGACTGCCCCACCAATCTCGCCATTGCACAGTATAAAAGAGGCCTTCCAGTCGGGAACAGACTAAGGGACTCGATCACCATGACGCCACCCCTCACCATGGAAGCCTTGATGGAAAAAGTGCATCAGCACATCAGGGTAGAAGAGGATGGCGCACGTGCCAAAGCAAAATCTGGGACGACCACAGTACAAAAAAGGAAGACCTCAGCGAAGGTTAATACGGTAGATCGATCGAACAGAAACGGACGTGGCAGATGAGATAACGGAGAAGACCCGGATAAAAGATGGTTGAGAATCCGCACTGCCATAACCATGGTGTTCAAGAAACCGATATATCAGATTCTGAGCGAAATAAGAGATGAGCCTTTCGTCAAGTGGCCAGCTAAACTGGGAGAAGCACAGAAAGACTACGACGAAAGATCGCGGTGCACCTTCCATAAAGAAAAGGGACACCGCACTGAGAATTGCACGCCATTGAGACAGCACCTGGAGGAGTTGGTGGCAGCAGGACACTTGGATAAGTACATTGAAGGAGGAACGCAACCAGCCCCCCAGGACCATAATAACCCCAATGGGATGCCAATCGACGCCCCACCTCAAGGCATTATCAATGTAATACATGGAGTCTTTGAACCTGAGTGTGTATGCAAGCTCAAAGGATCAATCAAAAAGGCTGAACACTTAAGAGAGGTGCTAAGTGCCCAACCTGCCACCAAGAATGGGAAGACAGAGGCAACAAATGTCATGTCTTTTTCTGATAAAGACTTAGAACGGATATATTGCCCTCACAATGATGCCCTGGTCGTCACTCTCCGAGTCAAGGATTTTGACGTCAAGCGGATTCTGATTGACCAAGGTAGTTCATGTGAAATCATGTACTACGAAACATTTAAACAACTGAAGCTACAAGAAAAAGACTTGGCGCCTGCTGTATCACCCCTAATCGGATTCAACTCCATGCCAGAATGGCCCGTCGACAAAATAATTCTTCCAGTTAGAGCAGGAAGCGTGACGAAACAAGTGGAGTTCTGGGTATTGAAGGTCCCCTCCACTTACAACATCATCCTGGGCAGAACATGGCTGCATGCCATGCGATCGGTGGCATCATCCTATCACCAAGTAATGCGGGTTCCCCAACGACACCGGTGTAATTGAAGAATTCTATGGAGATCAAATCATGTCGAAGCAATGCTTCGTCACGGTAAATGGCAGCCGCGCTGCCAAAGGATATGTTCATTCGGGGGAAGAACCTGAGAGTAATGAGCTATTCGCAGATATCAGCAAAGCGGCGGACCAAAAAGCAGTGGAGGACTTGGTAGAGGTAAAAATAGATGAAAAGAATCCGGATAAGTTCTTTTTGCTCGATTCGTCGCTGTCCAGCACTGAGAGATTAGAGGTCTTGGAATTCTTAACCTCTAACATCGAAGTGTTCGCCTGGACACCCTACGACATGCCAGGCATTGATCCAAACTTCATCTATCACCAACTCAATGTCCACTCATCCGCTAGACCAGTCATTCAGCGCACTCGCAGATCGGCACTTCACCATGCCGAAATAGTGGCGGAAGAAGTAGGTAACCTGCTGGAGGCAGGAGCAATTAGAGAGGTGCACTACCCAAAATGGATCTTCAACACGGTTGTAGTGCCAAAGAAGAATGGCAAATGGCGTGCCTGCGTCGATTACAAAACAATCAACAAGGCGTGCCCAAAAGACAGCTTTCCTCTTCCACGGATAGATCAACTGGTAGACCTAACAGCGGGGCACAACCGACTTAGCTTTCTAGATGCATACAGAGGCTACCACCAAATCGCCATGCATGAACCAGACCAGGAGGTCACATCCTTTACAACTCCAAGAGGACTATACTGTTACAAGGTCATACCCTTTGGCCTGAAGAACGCAGGGGCAACATTTCAACGAATGGTCACCAAGATGTTTGAACCATTATTAGGAAGAACGATGGAGGCTTACATCGACGACATGGTGGTCAAAAGCAAGGATGAGAATGACCATCTCAAGGACTTAGGAGAGATGTTTGAAATCCTGAAGAAGCACAAGTTGCGCCTCAATGCATCCAAGTGTGCATTCGGAGTAGAATCTGGCAAATTCCTGGGCTTCCTTGCGACCAACCGGCGTATAGAAGCAGACCCCTCTCAGATCAAAGCAATCCAGGATTTGGAGAGACCAAACTTGGTAAAGGAAGTGCAGCATCTCACCGGTATGGCAGCTGGGCTCAATCGGTTCATAAGCCGGTCGTCAGATAGACTACGACCATTTTTTCATGCCTTGAAGGCCAAGTTTGAGTGGGATGAAGAATGCGACCAAGCTTTGGAAAGCTTGAAGGAATATATGTCTTCCCCACCACTGCTTGTTACCCCAGTACCTGGTGAAGAACTCTTCTTGTACTTGGCAGTCTCTCAGCACGCAATTAGCGCAGTGTTGGTTCGTGTAGAAGGAATCCAGCATCTGCCCATCTATTATGTCAGCAAGACATTGCTAGGGGTCGAAACAAGGTATTTGCCACTGGAAAAATTAGCATTGGCCTTAATGATGGCCTCCAGGGAGTTGGCACACTACTTTCACGCCCACACCATAGTCGTCCTCACAGCTTTTCCACTAAAAGCTTTGTTTGAGAGGGCGAACTTTTCTGGGCGAATCTTGAAATGGGCAGTAGAATTGGGACAATTCGACATCAAGTTCCAACCCAGAACCGCAGTAAAGGCCCAATCTTTGGCAGATTTCGTCGCAGAGTTTACTCCTGGAAGTCATCATATCTGCCCAGTCGACCTAACTGACATAACCGAACTAGGAATGGAAGATGACACCGGAATAGCGCAACCCCTAGCAGAAGGTACTCAGTCAGACTTCAAAGCAGACCAGACTATAGACAGCAAGGAAGAAGCAAACCAAGCTACAACAAACCAAGACTCACCAACAAATAAAGACTTGGTTCAATCAGATAGCGAGGGGCAAACAGCAAGCATGGACCTTGAAGAAAACACCAGCAACATTCTTGACCCCACGACATCATCCGACCCCTCCACTTGCTGGAAGTTGTTCGTTGGTGAGATGTGGAAGCTCTTTGTGGATAGAGCATCCAACCAGCATGGTGCAGGACTTGGCATAGTCCTCATCTCACCAGACGGCCTGGTTGTGGAGCAAGCAATCAACATTGGCTTCCCAGCATCAAACAATGAAGCGGAGTATGAAGCGCTTCTTGCAGGACTCAAATCAGCATATTACATGAAGGTCACCGAATTAATGGTCTACAGTGACTCACAGCTGGTGGTAAACCAAATTTCGAGCGACTATGAAGCAAAGGATGATAGGATGGCCAAGTACCAAGAATTGGTTAGAACAGAGATCAAGAAATTTGAAGTAGTGAGGATAGAACAGATAGGCAGGGAGGAGAACAACAGAGCAGACGAACTAACAGGCTTCGCCTCAATGGCAGACACCTCCATCCCTCATCCAATACTGATCGACTACCTACCTGGACCAAGCATTGAGGACCCCGAAGCAAAAGAGGTATGTTGCGCAGAACTAGGCCCTTCTTGGATGGATCCCATCATCTTGTTCTTAAAAGACGGCATCTTACCAGAAGAGAAAAAAGAAGCCAACAGAATAAGAGCAAAGTCGCAGGGATTTTGGCTCTCCCCATCCTTGGCATTATACAAAAAGTTGTTCTCAAGACCCTATCTAAAGTGTGTCCACCCCAGCAAACTGGAAGCATTCTTGTACGAGATACACGAAGGGGTGTGCGAAAGCCATCAAGGAGGAAGATCGCTAGCTTACAGGGCCATTTCACAAGGATATTGGTGGCCATACATGTAGGCAAACTCAGAGAAATATGTGAAGAAGTGTGAGAAATGCCAAAAATCTGCACACCAAATACATCAACCAGCTAGAGAACTCCTACCATTAACTAGCCCATGGCCTTTCGCAATGTGGGGCTTAGACATAATAGGACCACTTCCAACAGCACCCGGCAACAGGAAGTTCTTTCTCACAGCAACAGACTACTTCACAAAATGGGTGGAAGCAGAAGCATTGGCATCAATCAAGGAAAGAGATGTGAAGAAGTTCGTCTGGCAAAACATCATCACCCGGTTTGGCATACCAAAAGCGCTAATCTCAGACAATGGCACTCAGTTCGACTGCAGAATCTTCAGAGGCTTTTGTGAAGAATACAAGATAGAGTTCTATAATTCTACACCGGCATATCTCCAAGCAAATGGACAGACAGAAGCTTCAAACAAGGTAGTCTTGGATGGGTTGAAGAAAATGTTGGAGAAAGCCAAAGGCAAATGGGCAGAAGAACTTCCTCATGTTTTATGGGCTTACCGCACCACACCTCGACGATCAACAGGAGAAACACCATTCTCCTTAGCCTACGGAATGGAAGTAGTAATCCCACTGAAAGTTGGCCTCCCCACAATTCGAAGCGAAAATTTTGATCCCGACTTGAATGGAGAGGCCATAACATTGGAGTTCGACCTCGCCGAAGAAAGAAGAGAAAAAGCACTAGTCCACATTGCCTCGTATCAACAAAAGTTATCCAGGAAATACAACAAAACGGTGCATCCAAGACAATTCAAGATCGGAGATTGGGTACTGCGCAAAGTGATGGGAAACACCTTGATACCAGGAGATGGCAAGCTAGGACCTAATTGGGAAGGTCCTTACAAAGCGGTTGGGTTAGCTGGCAAAGGGGCATACCACCTAGAAGACAAGGACGGCAAAGCAATCCCTAGGCTATGGAACATCGCCAATCTCAAGATATTTTATTTTTAGCTTTCCTCTTTCAAACATGTGTAATTTTTTCTTTCCTCAATAAAACAAATCGATTCTTTTTAGCATAAGTTGTTCTCTGTAAAAGTTAGCTTAGGTAAAGTTAGGAATATTGCAAACATTATTCTAAGTTGGCTGGAAAAACTAACTTAGAGGTTGGCTGGATTAAACCAACTCTTTGTACTCTTCAGCCGAAGTAAGGGTATGGCTGAAGAGTGGTTGGCTGGATTAAACCAACTCTTTGTACTCTTCAGCCGAAGTAAGGGTATGGCTGAAGAGTGGTTGGCTAGATTAAACTAACTCTTTGTACTCCTCAGCCGAAGTAATTATGTCGGCTAAAGAGTGGTTGGCTAGTAAGCATAGTTAGATTGACCAGCTAAAACCGAGATAACAGTTGGAAGTAAAAAGATCATGGAAAAGTCATTACAAGTACAAACATACAGATCAACCGAAATAAGAAAAAGGAATTTTTCATTCATCAAAAGAGCAATTACAAAGGGGGGGCCATAGCCTGGTTACAAGAGCAAAAAGTAACAAAGCAAAAAGTAACAAAGAAAAGAAAAGTACAGAATCAAGTGAAAAGGTCTTCAATTTCGGCGTCAATATCAACTTGAGCACCGGTTGCAGATGGAAGATCAGTCTCAGTAGCTACTGGCAGAACGATATCAGTCGATGGCTCAACAGTCAGGTCTTCAACCATTGCCTCCGACCGAGCTGATTGATCGTTGACTTGCTCGTTGACTACCGGAGTAACAGTTTGTTCGTTTTCTTCATCTTCATCATCTGAATCCTGCAAAAAATGTTGTTGGACAGAAGCAGCATATTCCGCTAGCGAGGCCGGAATGAAGTACTGCGGAGCATTGTAGACCTCGGTTTCGGGCCCACAGCTGAGCTGTTCCACAGCACTTCTCCAACCACACTTGAAGAATAAGTCTTTCGCTCCCTCACATTGCGGAATATAGAGGCCTTCCACCTCTTTGAAACCTTCAGCATTGGCATCACCGACCTTCTTCTTCAGCTCGGCAATTTCGGCATTCTTTTTCCTTTCCAGCTTGACTAGCTCACGAAGGTACTTTTCTTTCATCACAATCAACGCCTTCTGCTTGTCAGCTTCAGCCGAGGTAACTAGTCCAGATAGACGAGCTACCTCAACCTCTAGTTCGGCCGTTTTTTGGTTGGATTCCTTCAGCTCGGTCGTTTTTGCTTCAACTTCTGCCAGGGCCTGCCTCGTCGTTTTCCTGAGCTCCAGCACTTTCTTATGTGCAATGTTGTTCTTCTGAATGGCCTGCAAAAGAGTAGTGACTCTTTTTAGCCGGACTGACAGTTGGGAAAAGTTAGACAAAGAAAAGAGAGAGCCACTTACCAGAATCATTGATTTTGTTAATGACCAGATGGCCTTCAGCTCGGTGTTTAGTTGTTTGTTGTGGTGCTCCATGTCTTTTGGAAGGCAAACACTCTTGGCTAGATTGAAAGCCATCAAATGATCCTTCTCAGCAACAACCGAGTCAGTTTCCTGAATATTTCGATTTTGAAAGGTAAGACTTGGAGCCCATTTTGAGGAGTCAGCTCGGTCAGGGTACTCCGGTTGAGGGCTTGGTTGAGGGTTGGGCGAAAGAATGGTCTCATCCTCGTCAACAAGTCGTTGTTCGGTCTGGCTAGTCCGGGCACGCTTGCTCACCCGAGATGAGGATGGCTGCTGGGATGGAAGGGCTACCATGGTCTCAGTCTTCTGACCGATTTGTGGTACCTCGGGTCTGTTAGTTTCGGTTAGAAGCGCCCTTACTCTATTCCTTTTAGCCATTTCTTCTTCAGCAGTCAGTGGGATTAATCTGATTTCTGACAAGGTTGGGTCTGGTTCTGGGGCCTCCTCTAGCAGAAAGTCGGTCACCCTCGCTTTTCGGCGGCCGCTGTATCTATAGGTCGGCTCGAACTTTAGCAGCTTGGCCCAACTACGTTCTGGGTACCGTAGTGCGGCGCGCAAGGTCGCTAGATTTGGATAGCTGTATAGAGAATGGAGGTGGGCAGAATCTGCGAAAGAAAACAACTGTTAGTTCGGCTGAAGGATTGAAAAACCGAAATATAGTAAACCACGTAAAAAAACCGAAGTAAATATACCGGGTTCTCCTTTTTTCCAATTGATGCTTCGGCCAGGAATCTGGGCTTGGTGATCCTGAAAGTTCCCAGACACCCAGAAAAAATCGTCGTCATTCAAGTCTTTATCCGGCGTGTTTTTTATTATTTTCTCACGTCGGCGACGTATTCTGAGATAGTATACCCAGCCGTCTTCCTTCGAACCAATGGAGTATTGGTGAAAGATTTCGGCCAGACCGAGGTTGAGACCGCCTTGGCGGTTTAGTTCGGCTATTCCCATTATTATACGGTATGAATTGGTGGATAGTTGGGTTGGGCATAGTCTGGTTTGCCTAAGAAACTCACAAATCAAGGGTTGGACTGGAAATCGTAGTTCGGTTTCAATTATGGACAAGAGGGTGAAGGGGACAAAGCCTTCATTCCCCCAGGGTATGACATCTTTTTCTGCCAGGGTAAGGTGTACATCGTCAAGTATGCCATAATCCCTTCGGAATTCGGCTAGACCACCTGGCGTCTCTACTAGAAACCTATACTTCCCCATTTATTGTATAATTTATAAACAAATTAGCACGGTCCAAAACTTGTGCTCAGTAGCTCGGTCGAGCACGCAGAGGAGTGCCTGGGCAACCTAAGTCTGCAAGTAGAAAACAAAGGGGTTAAGAACAGATCATTGGACCGTGCTACAAGATAAAAGTAAAAAATAGGAGCCCTACTTCGGCTATATGGATGCTACAAGTTCTATCTCGGTTTCTGTAAGGTGATTGGTAGCTCGGTTTGAGCAGGGCTTTTATTAGTTCGGGCTGGGCAAGCGTCTAGATATCTTAATTGTGGAAACGGTTCTGTTTGACCGGTTGACCGTCTAGGGGCAGCTTTATGGGTTCCATCTAAAAAACTAACAAAGCTGGTTTAGCCCCAAAGGCCTAGATCGGTTGGAGTTCAGGTATCTCAGTATGCTAAGTGCAAACCTAGTTCGGTTGGTTACTTCGGCTAAGGTCTATCAAGAAGTGGTTTGACTTATTTAAAGCTACTGGTGTAAGCATGAAGTGTTAGTCCGGTTGTAAGCTGACTAGACTTTTACCTAGCTTAAACAGTATCCTAGTTCGGTTGCATCATGATTTTGGATCAAAAACCAGTTTTCTACAGGATATTTCATATACTCATGTGTTCTACTGTTAAGTTTTTTCCATAGAAGTACAGAGCAAAGCAAAACGGAAAAACGTGTTTGCAAAAGACACAGAAAACAAAACACATAGAACAAATACGAAAACAAACAGAGCAAGAAAGATGGATTTGCTTACCAAGTTGAAGTAGAGGACCAAGAAATGGATACAACAACAGTAAAAGACGAACGCAAAGCAAGCTTCACAGTTGCAAAAGTTGGGAAGCAATGGAGGCTCAGAGAGAAAGAAGTTGTAAAGTGTACCAAGATGAAGAGATTCGTTTTAGGAAAAAGGAAAAAAGGCGGGACTGTTCAAATTTCACGAAGTACAAAGAACGGCGTGACAGCCGTCCTCAGTCAATCAGAGCATGCCACGTGCCAATAGAATGGGAAGCGTTTCAGTCTCTGTGATTGAAGAGACGTTACTACCGGACAGCTAGAGCTCGGTATGAAAGTAGCCCGGTTGGAAGGGCTGAGAGATTATAGCTCAGCTGGTTGACAGATAATCCCAGTCATGCTAGGCAGATGGAATTAAGGGGCAATTGAGAGGGTAATTTTTGTAAAAATTGGACCGAGCTGGGAGATGGTCATTATGGCCCACAATACGAAGGGCTGAGTAAAAAGGCCGTAAAGTTACTCCGGCCCAAGAGGTACAAAATTACTCCGGCCCGAGATAAATGTAATGTTACTCCGGTCCGGAAGTGACTTGGAGTTAGTCCGGTCTCAGAGTTAGTCCGATCATGGCGTATTATGGTTAGAACGGTCAGAACCTTGCTACTCGGTAGCTTGGTTCAAACACACCATGGTTTATACATGAGAGAACCGAGATAAGGAGGAATAAAAGGAATAACCGAACTAAGGATAGTTCGGCCTACTCTGCGGCTCAGCATAGCCATGATTACTTCGGTCATGTTGGAGTTCGGCCATGGAAATAACCATCTCACTTGGTTTAAGCAGTGAGGGGGGTGTTGGAGGATAGGGATTATCCTTCAGGAGGTTAAATCCTAGGAGGACTCTACGTGAAGGAGTAGAAGTCCTACTAGGATTGTGCCACACGAAACCTATAAAAGCTCACAAACATCACTTTTGGAGAGGTAACACACAACTTTACTTTCTGAATACGCAGAGCTTCTGTCTATTTGTCAAGTTTACTGACTTAGGCATCAGAGAGGTTTCCGGCACACACCCGCCGGCTAGCTCACGTTTGTGTTTTCAGGTGATAAAGCGACGTCGTACAGAGGAGCGCAGACTTGATTAACAGGATTATACGAGAAAGTTTATTTCTTTCCCGTACATTACCAATATATCTTTTATATTTCTTGATTATCATGTAGTGACTTTTGATTTTATTTTTTACTTTCGGGCAAAAATTGATATTGCAATTTATACTTTCTTCTTAAAAATTTTCTTAGTATACATATTCTCAGAGTATTTGTACATGAAAAATGTTAATAAGAATTAAAATATATAAAATATGTAAAAATGCGTTCGGATGTGTACAATTTATATTGAGATTATAACTTTTTTGTCATTTTTTATCTACTCACACTACAACATGTAAAAATTTTAGAGATCAAATTCTTTATCTCTAAAAGTGAAAATTTTATTGCAAAAAACATTTAGGGACCAATTTCTATTTCGTCGTGAGAATAATCGCTAAAACATTGTCTCGAAAAGTCAAAAACAAGATTTTTAGCTACAAAATGTTAAAAATGTCACTAATAAATAAACTTTTAGGGACAAAATAATTTGGTCTCAAAATGATTTTTTTTTTTTAGACAAAAAATTTGATCCCAAAAGGATAATAATTCATCTCTAATGTCCAATTTCGGTTACTAAAAATATAATAACGATACTTGTTGCAACAAAATTACTTGGTTCCTAAAATATAAATTTATCCCTAAATTTTAGCCTACAAAACCTTAATTTTTTGTAGTGTCATATTCTATCATTTGCATGACCCTTTATAAATTACCACATTCAATGAAAAAATTTATATACATATATATATATGAGATAAAAATAAAAAAAAATAAAAAAAAAGGGAGAGAATACTTTTCATGAAAGATAATAGATGATTTATATTATCCCTAATTTACAAAGTTGTCATCCAGAAGTAATGCAAAGATTCTACACCAGAGTGCAGATGTTATAGTTTTGCGGATATTACATGTATGAATTCACTTATTTATGTCTGTATGTCATATAATGTTGTAATGTTATATTTTATGTATCATTTTATATGCGGAAATTGTATTAGAAACCAAACTTATTAATTAATGTAATTATGGCACATGAATAAATAAAATAATTATTGATGTGTATACCCTTACCTATTCCCAATTAGATTGAATATTCTATCTTCGGTTCCCATTCATAAGTCTAAATAATTAATAAAAAGGAAGAATTGAGATGAACAAAAGGAATAATACATGGAATTGGTCCTTGCAAGTAATTGACCCATCTATTTTTTTTTTTTATCGGCTATTGACCCATCTATGTAGTCTACTAGACGTATTATATACCCAAACATATTACATTTATTTCTTTCATAACATGTCAGCATTCATGTGATTTGGTCGACATGATTTTTTTATTTTTTTTACATTGGAGAGAATAAGTCAAAAAATTAGAGTCTTACATGTGGCGAAAGTTGAATTGGAACTTCCTAATGAGTGTACGTGGACAAAGCAGAACTGCATATTAGCGTGGGATGTCGTGTTATCCTTTTCATTATAGTGACCCATTTAGATTTTGCGGCCATTTGAGAAGATAATAAGAAGTTGCGTTTTGTATCATTTCAAAAAAGTCACTGGCAGCATGAAAGCGCAAGTATGCTGATTTGGGAAGTGGCAAAAATACAGGTGGTGAAATTACATAATTACCCTCTATTACATAATTGTTCAAACCACCACATAGCTCAAAAAGTAAATTTTTTAAGTTTAGTGGGGTATTTTGGTCATTTTAATGTGATGTAACACTATAAATAAATATTATACGGAAAAATAATAATTTTTTACTAATTTTTCAAATCACGTTTCAAAAAAGCTAAAAAAACTTAGTAAAAAATCAAAAATTAACTTTTTACCATATAACACCCCCAAAACACACAATAAATACAACCCAAATCATATACTAATGATCGCATAAATCAGAATAAATAGTCCTTTCATTACATGAAATTAATGATACAAAAGAGTTTAATATAAATAAATGTCCTATTGGCTTACACTTTTCCAAGCATTGACTTGGTTACAACAAAAGTGAGTTTCGCTCATTACATCTTAAGCCCTTGACTTTACAAAAATATAATCAAAATAAGAAGCCCTTGCTCTCAAAAATCTCTCCAACACTATTGCCTTAGTGGAGGCATTCCATCATTACCTGAAAATATTTTTTCCAAATAGGGTGAGCCACAGCCCAGTAGGAATCATCTAACACAATATATGAGATTTAGCAGGGATATAAGTACAAAGTGCATATACAATGCCTTAGAATAAAACATTCACAAATTTATATATATTCGAAAGATACCAAATTCAAATCTTGGCTCGTTTTCCTTCAATTCATATTCCGTTCACTTTACTTTCTCAATTCATGAATCAATTTCATTATTTCTCAACAACCAAACTGAGGCTACAACTAAATGGTTTTCAAGTCATACAATACATATATATAAACACTTTAAACTTCCATTTCACAAATATTTCGTCTGCGGGCAACCGTCAAACGGGGCCTATGTAAACGTAGGCCATACAAACACTACAATTATCATTTTACGGATATTTCGTCCGCGGACTAGGCACCCATGTATAATTTTGGAACTTTCACCTAAGACACTCAGGCTAACGTAATTATAATGGAGTCCATTCCATTTCTCCTCTCAAACAAACATACATATACAATGTATTTAAACACATAATCACACATGGAGTACATCCTCTTTCTCCTTCCAAATAATCATACATATACAATGTATTTAGACATAGTCATATTCAATGACAACTATTAAAAGATTAATTTCAATTCACCTAATCCACATGCAATTTCTACAACAATCAAAGCTATCCTCCACCAATAGGCCAATACAGTTATATCTAAATAGATATTCGATCTCAAACAGATAGTTTATTCCAAACTTCCAAAGGTGTGAAGTAATACATATTCAATTCCACCATTTATATCAAATGTCATCCAATTTCACATTTTCAATGCCAATTTTAATTATTTATACAAAATAATAATTTGATTCAATTAGGGGAAAAACTCCATTTTTTCCAAATATCAAATCCAAGTACCAAAATCCACCATTTTGACACAACATAAACATATTTTCAGTCCCAAACTCATTTATTTCATATTCACCAAAAAATCCCTCTTTTATATTTCATTCCCAAACCCTAGGTTTGGTCAAACTACTCCCAAATCCCACCATTGTTACACAATAATAAATAACTACGCTAAAAACCATATGAGAGTGTAGAAAAATCGCTACCTCAAGTTAGAAGATGAGCCAAACAAGAGAGAAACTCCAAGAACACCGAAACCCATTTCTATTCGGATCAAAATGTAGATCTTGAAAAGATCAATGGATCTAGATGAAATCTAAGAGAGAATGTGAGTTTTAGAGAGAGAATGTGTAGATCTCAGTTTTTGGAAAGTTTTAGAGAGAGAGAGGAATGAAAAAGTGATTCAAAATGACATCTTCACGGACTGTTATACACACAATTTGCTCGAGCGTCAAACACAAAGGCTCGCTCGAGCGTGGAAAGTTACGCTCGAGCGTGAAATACACATTTCCAGAAGTTTTGCATACAAATGACCCCGCTCGAGCGTGAGACTAGACGCTCGAGCGTCCAATGCACTCTCCCAATATTTGCAAACCTACAAAAGAAAATACTGAGAGTTGACAAATCCTGCTTGAGCGCAAGAATGGCCGCTTGAGCGAAGGAGCAAAATTTGTGAACCCGGCTCGAGCGCAGAAATGTCCGCTTGAGCGGAAGAACTGTAACGCCCTCAAAATAATAACAGTAAACCCATCAATATAGACATGCATCGATATATAAAAGCTTCACATTCTATTATTCATCAGAGTTCCATTACCAAAAAGTATTACATGTTAACAACAAAAGCAAATGCCTTAAAGGCTTACAGCTTTCCAAGTTAACACTTGGTTACAACAAAAGAGTGCTAACTCATTTACACATTAAGCCCTTGGCTTGAATATACATATAATATATCAAAGAAACTAATTAACAAAAGTCTGCCTGACTCTAGCCTCTCAAGCTACGTCCTTGGAGGTGGCATGCTACCTGTACCTGAAAATGATATTCCCATATAGGGTGAGCCACAGCCCAGTAGAAATACACTAAACCAACCATGGACAATGACTAAAACATTAGCAATTGATAGTTGGTCAACACTGATACAATCACATAAATACTAAAAGATTAGCAGTTGATAGATGAGCAACACTGATACTTTCACTTATAACACTTTAAAGTTTCATTTTCCAATTCCTTTCAATTCTCAACTTATAACCCTGGCTCAGAACCTGGCCCAACAACTTATATGAGACAGTAACTCATATTGAACACTTT
This sequence comes from Camellia sinensis, assembly GCF_004153795.1. Classification (NCBI taxonomy): domain Eukaryota; kingdom Viridiplantae; phylum Streptophyta; class Magnoliopsida; order Ericales; family Theaceae; genus Camellia; species Camellia sinensis. The sequence goes on from NW_021026545.1 coordinate 175,392, forward strand.
CCCATTTCATAATAGATAAGCATACTAGCTATATCACACAACAACAGATACGCATACAAGCTATATCATCACTTCCATAGATATGCATAAGAGCACTATCACACTTCCAAAGACAAGCATATGAGCTATGTCAACACATTACTAGATAAGCATATGAGCTCTATATAAGGAGTCCATCCCCTATCTCCTCCCAACAGCATCCGGTTTAGAGGTCCATCCCCTATCTTCCCCTAAACCGTGGAGTGCATCCCCTATCTCCTCCAACACGACACAATGCATATAAACAATAATTATACACATCATCACACAATACATAAATTTAATGTATTCTTTCAACCGTCATACTCAATAACACATTCCAGTGATTAGTTTCAGTTTGCCTAATCATCATGCATTGTCTACAACAATCAAGACTATCCTCCACCGATAGCCCAAAGCAGTTATTTCTATACAGAAAATAAATGCAACAATGGATATATGATCAACATTTCAACTAGGTGAGCGATAAATAATCCAACTACACCCTTTAATTCCATACATTTCCAAATCAATTTCTCATTTCTCATCATTAATTATGCAAATTAATTAACCAATGTAATTAGGGCATTTTCCATAATTAACATTTCAACCCTTCACGGTTTCATTTTTATTAATGGTTTAACATTAATCTCACTTTTCCATGCCAAACATGCATCTAGGTTTTACATAGCTAAAACCCCAACTTTTGTAAATTTACACAAAAGCCCCAAACTTTCACAAAATTACCAAACCAACCCCAACATCTCAAAATACTAAAATTTAAAGACAAAGCCCATAGTGAGGAGTAGGTTATCCCTACCTCAAAAGATGACTCCCAACCAAGAAGGTGAAGAAAACGAAAATGCTCCAAACCACGAACTTCTCGGATAAGAATGTGGAACTTTTACATATCAATGTATATCTTTATCAATGGGTTTAATGTTGTTTTTTTTAGGGCGTGACGATCAACAACCTTTTTGTAAAGGCCAAAGGTGAGGAAATCACTCCTACTAGATCAATACCTAGAGAGAAGTCAAGGTTTTAGAGAGAGGAGCTCTCAAAATGGGTTTTAGAAAAAGTAGGAGAGAGAAAGGAAAGTAAAAAGTGATTTAAAATCACCCAGCAGATAACTCATATACACATGACCCGCTCGAGCGGAGAACACAACGCTCGAGCGCCAAGAACAAAAATCTGAACACGCTCGAGCGCAATAAGGCCCGCTCGAGCGCCAAGACACAAGAATAAAGCACTTCCGCTCGAGCGCAAAAACTAGTCCACTCGAGCGTAGATTTCCCCCTCCCAGAACTTATACCCAGAAAGTACTACCCGCTCGAGCGCCACCAAACCCGCTCGAGCGCTACCGCTTGAGCGTAAACAAACCCGCTCAAGCGTAAAAATCCCATCTGTAGAAGTTTTGCAAGAACACGAAATACTGGAGGTGTGCAATCCCCGCTCGAGCGCAAGAAGACCCGCTCGAGCGAATCGCCTAAAAACTGGACAACAAGGAATTGAAACCAAGGCCTAACCAACCTATAATAACCCTGCTCAAAACATCCTAAAACTCAATCAAGTGGAATTAAAGGACGGCAACAAGATGGATAACACTACCAACTTCACGGAACCGAGTCCGGAACACAACAGAACAGTAAAGGGACAACCGGGATCGTTATAAGAACAAAAATCTAGGCATCACAGGCTTGGAAAAGCAAGCAATCAATCTGTTCTAAAGGCACAAATGCAACCCAATAACCAAGATAGAGGAGAGACAAGTGAAACAAGATATGGATAACCATTCTAAACCATACCAACCTGAGTCCGGAATATAATAAGTGTTGGGTCAAAACCAAAATCGCTATAACCTCCCCCCTTAAGGAATTTTGTCCTCGAAATTACAAATCAAGTTCAAAATCACAACTAAACCATTCACAACCAGGTTTATTCTTACAAGTTCATCACCATGACCCACTCTCCGGTCATCCATTCCCATCGACTCGATACACAAAGCCCCATATTAAAAGTACATTTTACAAATTCCAAACATTTGCAATGTTTAAAACAATATGCAAGTTTCCAAAATTTTACATAGCATATACAATGCTCCCAAAATTGACATAATCCGCATGATATTCCACATTCTCAAACATACGCAATGTTTATAACAATTCATATTCCAAAAGTAAACAACATATACAATGCTCTTACATTCGACCAATCATGCTCACAAAACAATGCATGTTCAAACATCAACAAATATGTCCGGATACTTCTCTTGGGTTTCTAATTCACGTTCCCAAGTTGATTCCTCAACCCCGTGGTGTTTCCACAATACCTTTACTAAGGGGATTGTCTTGCCTTGTAAGGCTTAGTCCCGTCTATCCAAGACCCTCACCGGTCTTTCCTCATACGAGGCATCCTCATCTACCTCCAAGTCGTTCCAATTCAACACGTGTGATGGATTCGGCTCATACTTCCGTAGTATGCTAATATGAAACACATCATGAACTCTGAAAAGTTGTGGCGGTAATGCCAAATGATAAGTAACCTCCCCAATCCGCTCAAGGATCTCAAAAGGGCCAATAAACCGAAGGGACAACTTCCTACTCTTCCCAAATCTCATCAAACCCTGTCTAAATGATATATTCAAGAAAACATGATCTTCCACCTCAAATGACAAGGGTCTTCTCCTAGGGTCGGCATAGCTTTTCTGGCAACTCTGAGCCGTGACTAATCTCTTACGGATAAGTGCCACTTTTTTCGTCGTCTCCCGAACCAACTCTGGACCCAGCAAAGATGCATCACCCACCTCGATCCAACACACCGGAGATCTACACGGTCGGCCATACAAGGCCTCAAATGGTGCCATACCAATACTCGATTAGAAACTGTTGTTATAGGCAAACTCCACTAAGGGCAGGTGCCTCTCGCACGAGCCTTGAAGTCAAGGACACACCCTTGAAGCATATTCTCAAGAATCTGAATAATACGCTCGGACTACCCGTCAGTCTGAGGATGATACGCAGTACTAAAGGTCAATCTAGTGCCCAAGGCACTCTGCAAGCTCTGCCACAACCAAACTGTGAAACGCGGATCTCTATCTGAAGCAATCATCACAGGGACCCCGTGCAACCTCACTATGTCCCTGATATACAAGTTGGCAAGGTAGTCTACCGAATAGCTCACGCGCATAGCTATAAAACGCGCAGACTTGGTTAACCGATCAACTACCACCCAATTGGCATCACTATCCCGTTGAGTCCTCGGAAGGCCCACAACAAAATCCATGGTGACACGCTTCCACTTCCACTCAGCTATAGGCAAGGGTTGTAGCAAACCCGCTGGCCTCTGATGCTCGGCCTTCACTTACTGACAAGTAAGGCACTTCGATACAAACACGGCTACATCCTTCTTCATACCTCTCCACCAAAATTGGCGACTCTAATCATGATACATCTTTATGCCTCCCAGATGCACCGCAAGGCATGAATGGTGAAACTCTCGGAGTACTTCCTCCAGGAAAAACTCCGGTATGAACAAACGGTCACGGTATATTGCACTCTAGTCGGGATACTGTGATAACCCAACTCGTACTATGCTTAATTATATATGTGATTATATATTTGATATGAATTTGCAAGATTAAGTATGAAAAATATGTGAATTTGGAAAAATATCTATTAAAAGTAGGAATATCTGTTGCAATTGGAACTTTGAACTAAAATTGGGAGTCGTAGAAGCGCGATAAACAAAAACTGACTTCATATTTATGATTAGCATGATTTTTAGAGCCTTTAGTGAGATTTTGAAAAATTACGATTTGTAATGATTAAATTGGAATTTTAAAGCTAAGTCACATATATGTTGGCCTCTTGTGTTCCTTATTGTGCTGGAGAGCTCTATAGTGTGAGTTAGAGAGAGAGAAAGAAGAGAAAGCTAGGGATTTGAAGGAAATCAAAGGGCAAACCATAGATTTGAACTAAGGTATGGAAAATCACTCACAAACTTTGATTCTAACTCATCTTTGTCAAGAAATCAAGAAGAGATTAGGGGTTTGAGCTAGGGTTTTGAGTTATATAGTGGTTTGAGCTTAAGGCATGAGATTAAACCCTAATCTCTCCATCTTTGTTGATTTAAGTCCACTTTTGTGTTTGACCCATGAAACAAACTTTAGATGATCTATGGAAACAAGTTTTGTTGTAAGATTATTCATGGTTTATATACTTTGAATTTGTTTATGTAATGTATGAATATGGGAAAAAGATAAGACCATGGAATTGTTGTTGATGCGAGATTAGTATGTTTAATGTAGCATTACACTTGTATCATGCTTAGGTATCATGTTTTTGAGTTGTTTTTGCATGAATTTGAGCTTGGAAATGAGTTTGAAGGTTTGGCATTTTTGGCCATTTTCGGACTGTCTGAGTTTGCCCAAACCGCACGAGCGGCCACGAGCACCGCACGAGCGGAACATGAAGAAAAAAATAAGTTTTGATTCTGCTCCTTGGGCACTCGAGCGGCCGATTTTCCGCTTGAGCAGATTTGGGCCGCACGAGCGATGAAAACTTCCGCCTATGCGGAACCCCTGTTTCAGCCTAACTTCAAAAAGGCATATCTCCTTCATCCAGATTCCATTTTAAGTGATTCTTGAGCCTAAATTCAAGCCCTAGAAGTCTAGTTTCTAATGGTAGTGGTCTCACATCCAAATTCTAAGTACACAAATAGTTATGCTCAAATTAGTGAAGGTTGCTTATTTTCTTTTAACCGTTTCATTCCAATTCTTATCCTAACTTAGTTTCCTTCACTTCTTGTTATTTCCTTAAATCTTAAATGAGTAAATATGATATGTTCAATGAAAAATATATGAAATTATTGTAGGAAACATTAATTTAAGTCATGAACATTTAGGGCCGTTTAAGGTACATCTTTGGAACATGCTTTGTACGTGAGAGAAATTTAAAAAAAGTGTACGAATTGAAACAAATGATTTATCGGATGTATATGTGACATGTTTTCTGTAGGTCAAGTACCAGAGGCAACGCCGCAAGACTAAACGCACTGTGAGTAGTAATATAGTACACTTATACTCTTTGTTGCGTACCTTGAACCATGAACGGTGATTGGTGCCGACATTATAAATTGATTGGAAATGATGAAACTGCATTGGTATTATATGATATGTGCTAAATGATTGGGCCTGAGGTCGCTTGATAAATGATCGGGCCCGAGGCCGCTTGTTAAATGATCGGGCCTGAGGCCGCTAGTTAAATGATTGGGCCTGAGGTCGCTTGATAAATGATCGGGCCCGAGGCCGCTTGTTAAATGATCGGGCCTGAGGCCGCTAGTTAAATGATCGGTCCTGAGGCCGCTTGTTAAATAATTGGGCCCGAGGCCGCTTGATAAATGATTGGGCTACTACATTCCCCTCTTGTATCAAAACACAACCCAAACCTTCTTGTGAGGCATCACAATATACGGAATAATCCAAACTCCTATCCGGAATAATCAAAACTAGAGCAGTGATCAGTCTAATTTTAAGTTCCTAGAATGACTTCTTACAAATCTCATCTCACACAAATTTAACTCCCTTACTTGTCAATTTAGTTAAAGGTAAAACTAATTTAAAGAAATCATTTACAAATCTCTGATAATACCCGGTCAAAACACCACTATCTATATATGTCATGTAACAATTCTTTGTTCTCTCTATAACTGCACCCGTAATGTCAAGTGGATTTAATCATGTATTATTAATTGTGATGTTTGAAAAAGAATAAAATACCCATTTAAAAAAAAAATGGCAAGGAGAGAAGTAGAATATTGTACAACCGCAAAGTTTAGCTTTTTATTGATTATTTTGTGGCCTTGTGTAATTTTTTATTTTTTTTAATTAAAAAAAAAAACTATAAATCCAACGCTTGTTAGCCATTATCTTTGTTAATCCCTTTATTTTATTCATTAATTTGAAAAGTATTTGATGGAATGAAATGAAATGAAATTTAATTTAATTGACATAAAATCTTTGGCCGGTTTGTCTTACAACTATTGTTTATTTATTGAAATTTAGTTGAATTTTTTATTATATTCATTAATTGTTAATTACTTGCAAAAATTGAACTTTCTTGAATAACTTTTCTGATATAGATGTAATTAATAAAATTAAATTAAAAGTTATTAATAATAAAAATAAATTTGTGTTATAAATTTTAGACGGGATCCAATCTCGACACGACAAAAGTAAATCATAAAGCTTTTTACTGAGAAATTTTATTTGAACCCAAAATATATATTAATACGTCTAATTTAAATTTATAAATTTTAATTCGGATTATATTTTAATGTGAATTTATTAATAAGGACAATACATATTAAAGTCTAAAATAATTTTTTTTCCTCATAGTACACCCTAATCAATTATTCCTATTCAAATCTCTATATCTTCTTCTCAATAAATCAAAGTTGTTTATTCTTATTCTTCTTCTTCTTCTTCTTCTCTCCAAAACTCTAATTCACCCAACCAGAACTCACCATTATATGTACATACATTTAAAAAGTATAATATTTATAATAATAAAAAATCAATAAAGGAGGTAAACCAAGTAAGGTAGCAAAGCGCTTCCCATTCAAGCATTTTGTCAAATGCATAGTAATCAATAAATTAGAATAGCAAAACAACAAGTGAAGAAAGAGATACAAAAAAAAGTTAAGGCAAGGCAATATGGTATGCAAAGTATACAAGTGATCAATCATATTAGCAATGTTCAAAGCAATTATATTTTTTTAAAAGTTTTGATTTATAGAATCAAATTGTATTGCTTCATGATTAGATGAGAATTTTGAGATACAAACAAAATTGAGCCTTCTTTTTATCAAGTGCATTTGCAATTCAAATTAGGTCTTCCATCAACATAAAAGCCATTATTTTATTTCAGAAAAAAAAAATTAAACAGAGAAGAGAGAAAGGAAAACCCTAGACGTACAAGGTCGTTGAGCTATAGACAAAGAGAATCGAAAGATCGACTGAAATAAATGACAAGAAGCTTGTTGATGGTGTCTCTAATTATGGAGTCTGTTTTTAATTTTTTTAATTTGTTTATTATTTATTATTTGGATTTACCTTGAGGGTAATTTGAAAAAAATAATAAGATGTAATGAAAGTTATATAAAATTTTAAATAATTGAACATGGTGTATTCAAAAAGTTGAGAGTACTTAATAATTTTTTTGGGAATAGAATACCCGTTTCCACTGTAAATGGAAATTTCAGTACAAATTATTAGTTGGGCTGAAAAATGTGGTGGGCCGATCACAAAGGGATGGAAAGATCCAACTTTGGACTCCTGGCCCAATTACACTATTGGTAGAAAAAAAAAGTATTCAATCATGCGCCGTACGTTTTTACAGCAGTCTAGTCGTAATTAGATTTTTTTTTTAATAATCAAGTATTCACGTCAATTTACGTACACCTTAAGTAATTTGTAAGTCTTAAAATTAACAAGCGGTCAATCTTAAATAATTTGAAAGCCTTAAAATTAAGGAGCGGTCAAACCTTCAATAACTTTTTAAGATGACTTGAGCTCAAAAATTTAAATCTTTCTTAAATTTGATTCAATTCTAAGATAAATTAATAACTGAATTGGTTTTAATGATTTTAGAAACTTAGAAACTAAGGCCTCGTTTGGCAAGAGGCTATTTTAGCCAATTAGCCAAAAAGTTACTAAATTAGCCAAATAATTTGAAAAAAATAATAAGATGTAATGAAAGTTATATAAAATTTTAAATAATTGAACATGGTGTATTCAAAAAGTTGAGAGTACTTAATAATTTTTTTGGGAATAGAATACCCGTTTCCACTGTAAATGGAAATTTCAGTACAAATTATTAGTTGGGCTGAAAAATGTGGTGGGCCGATCACAAAGGGATGGAAAGATCCAACTTTGGACTCCTAGCCCAATTACACTATTGGTAGAAAAAAAATGTATTCAATCATGCGCCGTACGTTTTTACAGCAGTCTAGTCGTAATTAGAATTTTTTTTTAATAATCAAGTATTCACGTCAATTTACGTACACCTTAAATAATTTGTAAGTCTTAAAATTAACGAGCGGTCAATCTTAAATAATTTAAAAGCCTTAAAATTAAGGAGCGGTCAAACCTTCAATAACTTTTTAAGATGACTTAAACTCAAAAATTTAAATCTTTCTTAAATTTGATTCAATTCTAAGATAAATTAATAACTGAATTGATTTTAATGATTTTAGAAACTTAGAAACTAAATTGACCTATAAAAGCATCTTCAATCAATATTTCAAATTCTACATGACATTTTAAAAGACAAAATTTGACACTTCAATAAGTTTCAACCCTAGAATTAAGTGCCTATTTGTTTTGAGAGGTAGGTGTCAAGGTTGGACTAATAATGAGAAGGGAATAACAAATTTACACATAATGAATGTCACAATATTAAAGAAAAATAATAAATTGACTGCATCAAATAGAATACTTCTTTTTAAGAACAACAATAATACAGAGCTTTTGGGAGAGAGTTCTAATATGAGTTCTAATGATGTGGCAAAATGCCAACAAAAAAAAAGAAGCAAAACACAGACACACCAATCACATTACAAGTGAAACCTACCTGTTTAGAGCTCCTTTACTGCTCTTGTTTTAGAATTACCAAATATTTTTGTTTTAAGAATAATAAATTTGCGTATATCAGTATACTACTTAAAACTTGTGAAATTGGAGCAAAACCAAGTCATCTAAAATATATATATATATATATATATTTTGCGGGGTGTTCAATTTGACGGTTGAAGACAATAAAATTGATGTTTTGAAAAATTGGTTACAAGTTGATTTTTTGAATTTTTTTTTAGCTTATTTTGTTTTTTTGTGAATAAGTTATGTAAAAAATGATATGATCTAAAATGGGTTAAAAATTAAAAATTAACTTTTAATCAACTTCGAAAAGAGTACTATGTGGTGTTTTGAGAAGTTTGGAAAAAATTGACTTTTGACTTTTTTAGCCAAAAAAAAATTAACTTTTTGGATAATGACTTGAGTTAAAAAATTAAATTTTTTGACTAAAAAAAGTTAAAAGTTAACTTTTTGCTAACTTCCCATAATTCAATATAAATCAATTCAATCCTTCAGGAACTAAATTAATAATTTAAAGATATAAAGTGTAATAAATTTTTAAAATAAAAATATTTTTTTAATAACTTATCAAAATGTATCAATTTTGTAAAATTTTAGAAAGTCAAAATTATAAAAAAAAAAAAAAAAATGCTGCGCGTTAAAGATGAGTCGGACGAAACAGCGTGTCCGTGATATACGGAGTCAGAAAATGTAGAGAGAGTTTTGTCTTAGCGGCTCTCCATTTCTAACGGCTTTGACATCACCAGAAAGAACAAGAAGAAATAGAAAAGAGGACAGACAAAGCATATACATATACATATATAGAGAGAGAAAGCAAGAGAGAGAGAGAGTGGCCGTTCCAACGGCCACCTCTCAACCCCCTCGTCAACCGCTGGTTGGGGGGGCAACGACAGAGAGAGATCACTCCCCCCAGAATTTTTTTTTTCCCCCAAAATTTTTTTTTTTTTTTTTTTTCCAATCACACGAAGAAAACATTTTCGTTTCTCCAATTTTCTCAGGAAAATCAACGGGAAAAAAGAAAAAGAAAAAGAAAACTGCATCACCATCATTTTTGTCCACCACTCTCCTCTCGAGCTTTCCTCTCTAAAAAATGATGGTTTTTGTGGGCGAAAAGAGGTAATTTTTTCCACCACTCTCCTCTCGAGCTTTCCTCTCTAAAAAATGATGGTTTTTGTGGGCGAAAAGAGGTAATTTTTCAACTCCCATTTTATCTATTGCTCTGTTATTGGATTCAGATATGTAGTACAATATTTTTACTACAATGCGTAGTTTAAAAATAATGGATGGATGTAAGGGCACACACGTGTATGCGCTTCATCCATCCGCCGGTGGTGGTGACAGTGGCGGTGGTGTAGGAAGTGTGGGAGAGAAGTTCCTACACCACCTTCAAGACCATCTTAAAGTAAATTCGATTAGGTCAAAATCGACTTCGAATTTCCAATCCAATAATGTCCAAATCAACAATAACAGTGTCGTAGCTGAAACCCTAGCCACCTATGGCCTTCCCCAAACCGATCTGCTCGAACCCCAAATTGAACCTTGTCTCAAATCTGTTGATTTTGTTGAAACCCTAGCCGATTTGTATCGGAGAATGGAGATTTGTCCCCAATTTGAGAAATCAGGAATGTATCTTGAGCAATGTGCCGTATTCCGGGGGCTATATGACCCGAAATTGTTCCGCCGGAGCCTCCGATCAGCGAGGCAGCACGCGGTGGATGTCCATTCTAAGATTGTTCTTTCAGCTTGGTTGAGGTTAGAGAGAAGGGAGGATGAACTAATTGGGACATCATCAATGGATTGTTCTGGAAGGAATATGGAATGCCCAAATGCTACTTTGATTTCTGGGTATAATCCAGAGTCGGTTTATGATCCCTGTACGTGCTATCGAAGTCCTAGGGAGGATAGTGATGCTGAATTTTCAATGGGAGATGAGCAATGTTCAACATCAGAGGAAGATTGTGATATGTCATTTTGTATTGGAGATGAGGAGATAAGGTGTATTCGATACAACATTGCCTCGCTTTCTAGACCATTCAAAGCAATGCTTTATGGTAACTTTTTGGAGTCGCGAAGGGAAAAGATTAATTTTACACAAAATGGGATTTCAATTAGCGGAATGATAGCCGCTGAGATATTTAGTAGGACAAAGAGTGTGGATTCTTTTGAGCCAGCTATTGTTTTGGAGCTGCTCTCATTCGCAAACAAGTTTTGTTGTGAGGAGATGAAGTCTGCGTGTGATGTGTATCTAGCTTCTCTGGTTTATGATGTGGAGAGAGCGATGTTACTTATTGTGTACGGATTGGATGAGACTGCACATCTTCTTGTGGCTGCTTGCTTGCAGGTGTTTCTGAGAGCGCTGCCGAGCTCATTACACAATTCAGATGTGATGAGATTCTTTTGTGGTGCTGAGGCTAGGGAACTGTCTCTTGTGGGTCATGCTTCATTCTTGTTGTACTACTTTTTAACCCAAATCGCCATTGAGGAGGATATGAAATCAAACACGACAATAATGCTATTGGAGCGGTTGGGAGAGTGTGCATCTGATGGTTGGCAGAAACAACTTGCATTTCACCAATTGGGTTGTGTGATGCTTGAGAGGAAGGAGTATAAGGATGCCCAGAAGTGGTTTGAGGCAGCTGTTGAGGCTGGTCATATCTATTCATTAGTAGGCGTTGCAAGGACCAAGTACAAACGTGGTCACAAGTATGAAGCATACAAGATGATAAATTCACTTGTATCTGATTATACACCAGTGGGGTGGATGTATCAGGAGCGGTCCCTATATTGTAGTGGGAAAGAGAAGATGATGGACTTGGATACAGCAACTGAATTGGACCCTACTCTTTCTTATCCGTACCAGTACAGGGCTGTTTTGATGATGGAGGAGAATAGGATTGGGGCAGCCATCTCAGAGATCAATAGAATAATCAGTTTCAAGGTCTCTTCTGACTGCCTTGAGTTACGTGCTTGGTTTTCGATTTATTTGGAGGAATATGAAGGAGGTTTAAGAGATGTCCGGGCAATTTTGACTTTGGACCCCCATTACATGATGTTCCATGGAAAGTTGCATGGAGACCACTTGGTAGAGCTCCTCCAACATCATGTTCAGCAGTGGAGTCAAGCTGATTGTTGGATGCAGCTGTATGATCGATGGTCTTCTGTTGATGATATTGGCTCCCTAGCTGTTGTACATCATATGTTAGCAAATGACCCTGAGAAGAGCCTCTTACGATTCCGGCAGTCTCTCCTCCTATTACGGTAAGCACAGATGGTAGTTAGATGAGTTCAACTTCAGTTCTTTTGGTGATTTACCAACTGAGTTCTTCTAGTCCTGTTTGTTTTTTTAGCCATTTAAAGATTTTTGGAGCTCTAATAAGCTCGCCTTTACAAGTTTTGCTGTGAAAATCATATGCTTTCTGCTCTTCTGGTTAATAACTCTTTGTTTGCCTTGCATGTTTTAAGCTAAGAATAAAATCTCCATGCACAAACAACTTTTTGTCAACATTTCTTTTAAGGAACACTGTGAATCTGCCCATTGTGCATGCTTGGTGAACTCCTGATCATTTAACTCCATTCTGAATTAGCGGGAGATAAATTGATTCGATAATAATGATGCAGAACCTATGATGCTTTACAGAAGTGTAGCATGAATGGTGTTCAGTAATAGGAGAAACAAAATGTTTGCCTTGCATGTTTTAAGCTAAGAATAAAATCTCCATGCACAAACAACTTTTTGTCAACATTTCTTTTAAGGAACACTGTGAATCTGCCCATTGTGCATGCTTGGTGAACTCCTGATCATTTAACTCCATTCTGAATTAGCGGGAGATAAATTGATTCGGTAATAATGATGCAGAACCTATGATGCTTTACAGAAGTGTAGCATGAATGGTGTTCAGTAATAGGAGAAACAGAATATACTTTATGTTGGGTGGATGGTGATTTACTTATTTGCTTTTTGTTTTTGTTTTTTTTTTTTTTCTTGGGGTGGTGGGGGATGATAAGTGATGAAATATGGTTATTGAATAGACTACCAGTATATAATATGATAAATGCCGCTGACCTATGACCGATCAGCATGTGCATGATTGTGTTTTCATCAGCTTCTCCAAACAATTTCATGGCAGAAAAATTTAAAACTCACAAGTAACAAACAAAAGACTGCATATCATAATAAACAGAGGAATAAAGGACAACAAAATCATCTGCATGGATTAAGCTAGTAAAATGTCTGGAGGGTTCGAACAGTTTAGAACCATGCCCAACTCTGCATGTTTAATTGGTTAATTATATCTCAATCTCTAGATATGCTTTCAGTCAGTGGAATTAAATGCATTATTCGTTGCAGTTGCTTGCTACAATGACATTATCTAACCTAGTAAAAATGAACACATTGATGTTGATAAAATCATATTATAGGTTTCTTATAAGGCACATGCAATGCTACATCAATAGTTCGACTCTATTTTTCTTTTTCTTTTTCATTTTGTTTTTCATTTTTCAACTTTTAAGTTCGACACCAACTTCAAACCATAGGTTTTTTTCAAAGCACAAACTATTTCACTAAGTCAATAATATGTTGAGCCACTTATATGTCCATGTGACATCAGTCGATCCTCAAAGATTTATGAAGCATGGGTACTTATTAGGTGCTGGTACTTTGCATGGTAAGCGTAGCCAAATTTTTTCTATACCTTAAACGTACCTAGTATATATTCAAGTCGTATCTTAGCCAAAATAATTTTTTTTAGTTTCATTAGATTTTATTTTTAGGGTAAATTACACTGACACCCTCTGAGGTTTCTGTTTAATACAGATCTCCACTCACATTTGAAAAATTACACTTACCTCCCTGTCAGACTAAAATGACATATTTACCCCTTAACCTTTATACACATAAAATAATAAAATAATACAGATATTTTGTTCATATCATTTCAAGGGAAATAACAATCATCTTCTTTGGTTTAACTCACACAAAAAATTGAGTTTTTTTATTTTTTGTTTTTTTTTTTAAATTTATTTTTACTGAATTTTTTTAATATTTTAAGCAATTTTTTTTATTTTTTAGATACACCTAATCTAAATATACTTAAGAAGTATAATATTTTGTGATTTTTTTAAATTCATGAAATACAAAAAAAAAAAAAACACACAAAAATTTAATACATTATCTTATTTCGTTGTATTCAATAGATTTTTTTAAAATTTTTTGTACAAATTTTATACTTTTTGAATATATCTAGATTAGATTGATCTAATCTAGATATAATGGTGGAAATAAAAATGAAAAATGATATTCATATATAAAAATTTATACAAAAAATATCCTAAAAATGTTGTGATAGTAATATTGTTGTAAATATAAATCATGTTTGTGGGTGTTTTGTTTTAAAGTGAAAAGTCACCATTGAACTATATCATTGTGTTTGAAAATTCTATATAAAATTTATGTTTGTATATTATCACTCAATAAGAATATGTTCAGGTGGAATTTAATAATGAAAAATTGTAAAATGTAGTCACGATGATAGAAAGAAGAAATGTTGGGAAAAAGGGCAAGATGGTCATTTAGAAAAGTTTAGAGCATGACATCAACAATCAGGGGAGCAATTTGTAATGAGACTACAAACTCCAGGGAGGGAAATGTAATTTTTCAAATATGAGAGGGGGATTTATATTAAACAGTCAATGTAATTTACCCTTTTTTTTATGCATAGCACGACTTTAAAATTAAGATTTGATTTGTAAGTTATTTAAGATAATGACATTTAATTTTGGTTTATACCTTACTTTTAGCATTAAATGTGAATTGTAGATTGGGTCTTAATCAACTAAACCATTTAATTAATTTTTGCAATACTCCATATTAAAATAAAAAATAAAAATAAAAATTTACGAGCGTACCTAACCGTACTTGTACCCTAGTTTTTTTAGATTTTACTTTGTCGACGTAACCATATTGTACCAGTACTTGTACCCGTACTCCTGCTTTATAGTCAAAGATTCTTTGTAGGAAGTTTTACTGAAATGCAAACTCCCAGTTATTTTGTCAACAACTTTCTATTCTGTCGGAATAGCACGATAAGAAAAACCAATGTGGAAGCTTCTAGTGAACTCTGTCTTGGAGGACCAAAAACAACTGTTGGAGACATTTCTTCATCGGTTTGTGGTCAACACTCTAATTCTTGTAAGAGCATTAGCTTCAGTTATGTGAAGTGCTAAAATTTTGTGGTTTTCTTATAGTTATAGGATACAAAAGATTGGAATTGTTCGTGGTCTTCCTTAGTAATCTATCTTTTTGTGTGCAAATAGAAAGACCGATGTTTCTGATTTTTACAGGTTGAACTATCTTCAATTATGTGAGGTGCTAAAGTTTGTGGTTTTCTTTTAGTTCTAGGATACAAAAGATGGGAATTGTTCGTGCTCGTCTTCCTCAGTAGTCAATCTTTTTGTGTTCAAACAGAAAGACTGATGTTTCTGATTGTTACAGGTTAAACTGTCAGAAGGCTGCAATGCATAGTCTGCGTTTGGCTCGAAATCATTCTACATCTGAGCATGAAAGGCTTGTCTATGAGGGATGGCTTTTATATGACACAGGCCATCGTGAAGCAGCATTAGCGAAAGCTGAAGAGTCCATTTCTATCCGGAGATCGTTTGAAGCTTTTTTCCTGAAAGCATATGCTTTGGCCGATTCAAATCTTGATTCGGAGTCTTCGTTATATGTTATCCAGCTTCTTGAGGAAGCTCTTAGTTGCCCCTCAGATGGCCTCAGAAAGGGACAAGTAAGTATTTTCTTTAGTGAGATCAATATATTTTTTATCATTTGAGTTGGAGTATTGTTTGAATAACTCTGTTCCTTTACAGGCATTAAATAATTTGGGCAGTGTCTACGTAGACTGTGACAAGCTGGATCTTGCTGCTGACTGCTACACGAATGCCCTCAATATCAAGCATACACGAGCACATCAGGGTCTGGCACGTGTGTATCATCTAAAAAATCAGCGTAAAGCTGCATATGATGAGATGACAAAGTTGATTGAGAAGGCCCAGAACAATGCATCAGCATATGAGAAACGTTCAGAATACTGTGATCGTGACATGGCAAAGAGTGATCTTAGTATGGCGACACAACTAGATCCCCTTAGGACATATCCATACAGATACAGGGCAGCAGGTAAATTACGTAACTATTCAGTTATGATTTGTTTATTTTTGGTAGTGCTATTGTTTAGAATCTAAATTATAACCTGGACTTCCCTTAAATTAAATGAAATTAATCAAGATGTAGGTTGTTTTATTATTCTTTGACACCATCTCTTCTATATTCATGGTTGCTGTAAATGGTAGGGTGAAGCTTTATGATATGCCATTTCACCGTCACAGTTACAAATGTAATTCCAAGTTTTGTGATTTCACTGGTTTTACCATATAATTGATATTCTAATAATTTACCTTATAGGCCCTATGTGATTCATAATCGATTGTACCTTATAGGTCCTGTGTGATGGGCATCTCTTTTATGACTTTGATGACATCATCCCTAATCCCCTATTGTACAAGGGCTGGCCAAGTCAGGCAAGGTGAAGACTACCAAGTGTATCTTAGGATGAATTTATGGTTTGGTCAATTGAAAAATAGTGTTCATATGGTGGATTCCAACATTCCTTGCTTGTTTCAATAGAATTATGATCATATGATGGTTAGATATCTTGTTACATACAACATTAAAAAAAATGATGGTTACTAACACAAATACGACACGGACACGCCGACACAATAATTTTCAAAAAATGCAGGGCACGACACGTGGGGGACTTGTTGAATATAGAAATTAGAATACATAGAATCTTTTTATTTTTAGTATTATGTATATAATCTGTGATTGTGTCAATCACTGATTTAGTATTGTTTTCTTGTTTATATCATTTCTTAAATTGCATCATGAATCTATTATATATGCATGGCCTCTACCTCATTCATGGGTAAGCCTAATAATTCTTTTCATTCTTTTTGATATCAAAGTTAGGTCAAGTACCTAGTAATTTTGCTTCACCGGCGAGCGGCGGCAGCCTTGCCTTGGCCGCCTGCCGAACCTCAATCCATTCTACTGCCATATTTTCTTTCAATATCATTTCGTGATGATCTCTTCTTCTATCCACTAGTTTATTCCTATCCTAAATATCTCTATTATATTTTTTTTTTTTACTCGCAATTCTTTTTCTTTTTCTTTTTCTTTTTTTTTTGTTTTTGTGGTTCTGTTTCACTTTATCTTTCTCTCTATTTCAACCTCAAATAGGTTTCTATCTTCAAACCTATTTGAGTTTGAAGAGGGTATTATACCTATATCATGGTCAGCATGGTGATGTACCATGTGAACCACCTAAGTCGCCCCTTGTGGCGCACAACCCTAGTCACCCCCTTGTCGTACCACCTAAGCCATCCCTCTTGGCGCACATTCTAATAAGTCACCCCTTAGCTCACTCAGTCATCTGTTGCCACCATCGTTCAACACCACGTCATAAGTTATGTGTGTGCTACACTTGTCGGTTCAACATCCAGTTCTCTACATCGATCCAACATGACCTCTTTAAACTGTCTCGACATTGATTCCGATTAGTCTCTACAACGGTCCAACATGACCCCTTAAACTGTCCCCTACATTGATTCCGGTTAATTCCTACAACAGTCTAGCATGACCTTAAACTGTCCTGACAGTAATTCCGACCAGTTTCTACAACGGTCTGGCACAACCATAAACTATTATTAGCTCTAACCTTTAATGCCGACCAGGGTCTCATTGGCTGCCGACCAAGGTATTTCCTGACCATAGATGCTTCGACAACTCTTCTATAGTAGTTCAGTCCCCATTTTTTTTCTCCTTTCTAGGGTGTGGTGGTGATATATTAAGCATTTTTTGGCCTTTTTTTATTTAGTGGACTACTAGATTTGTTCGGTAGCATATATTTG
This sequence comes from Camellia sinensis, assembly GCF_004153795.1. Taxonomy (NCBI): domain Eukaryota; kingdom Viridiplantae; phylum Streptophyta; class Magnoliopsida; order Ericales; family Theaceae; genus Camellia; species Camellia sinensis. The sequence goes on from NW_021026545.1 coordinate 193,033, forward strand.
GACTAGCTATTGAGTTTTTTCCTGCTTTTTCTAGTCATCTATTGGCAAACTGCGATTGTTGAATATCTTTACACTAGCTTGAGGCGGAGTGTTGAATGTAGAAATTAGAGTACATAGAATCTTTTTATTTTTAGGATTATGTATGTAATCTGTGATTGTGTCAATCACTGATTTAGTATTGTTTTCTTATTTATATCATTTCCTAAATTGTATCATGAATCTATTATCTATACATGGCCTCTACCTCTTCATGGGTAAGCCAAATAATTCCTTTCATTCTTTTCGCACAAAATATATAATTTTATATATTTATTATTGTCCATATATATGAATATATCATTCTAAGACAATAAATAAATGCAATATAACACTAATTTTTATAAATTGACATTATTTTTCTTTTATCATCATATTCTAAATTTTTTTATTCAAACTTACAATTAGTTTTGTGTGTGTCTAATCAATGGATACATGTATTTAGTAATGGGCATGTGTGTCCTCTAGGTGGTCAAAGAGTGTCTGAATCTAAATTCTTTTTGAAAAAATAGAACATATTTGGCTGAGTGTTGAACACGTGTTAGGAAAGTGTCCAACGAGTGTCGATGTCCGACACGGACACGCCACCTTTTTAGAGGTGTCCGTGCTTTTTAGATGGTTAGCAATCTGCCTAGATTTTTATCACTTTGTGGTTTTAAAATAATGCTTTCTCCTTGTTCTATTTTCCATTGTAGGTTGGTGAGACAACTTTTTATGTGTTCTTTCTATTATATCTCTTTAGCAATAATTGCTTAAATGGATACTAATTGAGTTATGTGGAACATATGCACTATGTTCAGAAACATGGACACAGACATGTGATACGACACGGATACGATACGGACACGCAGACACGTTAATTTTCAAAAAATGCAAACACAACACATGGGGAACACCCAAGAAATATATAATTTTATAAATTTATTATATGTTATATATATGAATATGCCATTCAAAGATAATAAAAAATGCAATATGACACTAATTGCTATAAATTTATATGGTTTTTGTTTTATTATTGTGCCTTAAGTTGTTTTGTTTAAACTTGTAATTAGTTTCACATGTGTCTAATCGATAGGCACATGTGTTTAAGTGATTGACACATGTGTCCTCCAAATGCCCAAAGAGTGTCCTGGTCTTTAAAAAAATTAAAAAAATATGACACGTTTTGAAAAGTGTCGGACACATGTCCTAAGAGTGTCCAAAGAGTGTCGGTGTTCGACACGGATACATTACCTCCTTAGAAGTGTCCGTGCTTCTTAACCACTATGTATGTATGGTGTCTTCTGTGACATGTTAAGTGGCTGCCTAGGCTACCTTTGAGGTTACCTGCCTGGACTGTCCAGGCTGTTTGACTGATGTCTTCGGATTAATCATGTCGTCAACAGGTCTTACATGTTGCAATGTGTCAATCTTGAAATAATCATAAAATAAGATGATACATGAAATAATGGTACAGATCTAGATGATAGCCAAGTGCAAAGTGGCTGATTGATATTTAGCTTATTACTATTCATTTGCCTGGTTGTACAGGCTTAAATTTATGACTGGAGAAGCTTTTGATTCGGATGGACAAGTTTAGTAGGAGTTGCTTATCGTTTATTAGGTCCTCAGTTTTCTATTTCAGTTTAAACTTTGAAGGTTCATCCCATCTTAATGCCCTGCAGAATTGACATGCTAGACAACATTTCCAATAGTTTACATGTAACAGTTTCCTTGAGCTGTATTGTTTGTTGAGTTATGTTGTTGCTTTTCTAATTTGAGGTTCAGCTTTCAAAAATGGATGTATATTGTGTATTTTCATCAATTGGGAAGAAAATCCACATTTCCAAAAAGGTTGTGTCTGGCTAAGAAGCACGAACACTTCTATGGAGGACATTTGTCGTGTCGAACACGACATTTTGCAGATTCTCTTAAATTCATAATATTGGACACTTTATGAACAATTTTTGGACACTTTGGCGACACTTTTTGAACCCTCTAAACACAACCTATGTGATGAATCTTTTCATAGTAACAATGTTTTGTATTCTTTCGAATGCAACTTATTCACTCTAAATATATTATAAGATGAATACATCATTTGTATTTCTATATTGTACAATTGTTTTGCATTTTTTCAATTGCAATTGTGACATGAATAATACTTGGAAGTTTAAGTTAGGGAACATATATATGGCTTTTAACTTTAATGTTAAACTATTTATATATTTAACATGTAATAATTTTATAAAAATATAAATTTTAAACATATCGCAAATGTATCGTGTCTTGCAATTTTTGAAAATCGATGTGTGGCATGTCAATGTCGTGTCGTGTGTCTATGTCTGTGCTACTTAGTGTCTGGTTTCTGTAAGGATGAATCTAGGTTTGTGCGCATGTGTGTTTGATGCGGATAAAATGAAAAGAAACCTTAGGCTTCAACACCCAAGGAATTTGGCTTCAGCACCAAAAGTAATAGAATCTCATAGATTTTATTAATGAATTCCAAGTCTGCCTCATCTGGTAGTGTTAGGAGTCCTTAATAGCCTCCAACCTTATCAAGTAAAAGACATGAAAACTCAAAATGATAACAATCTCAACTAGAATCTTATCAAATAATGAAACAAGTCCATCTGAACAAAATAAGAAGACAACTCCATAGTGAGGGCCAACAGATAACATCATCACCCAACCACAAAGTCATTGGGTGGGCCATCCTCTTGTGTCAACGTCCATAAACTTGTGTGATTTGAGGCCAGGTGTCCGCACCAGTATTGCACCAAGATATCTGTCCTTAAATGTCACATGAACTAAAACACGAGGTCATTGACATAGATGAGATGGATTTAATGGTAGATCATATTGGCTAAATTCTTGAATGCTACACATAATAGCAACTTGTGCAGCTTTTATGCGCCGATATACCTTAGATGCATTGGATGCAGTTACTCTTAGTTTTGTGTACATTCATGTAGTATTTGGATTGGACTATGGTCATATATTATTGGATTTAGAAAAGGCAGTGTTAGGAATGAACTTCATCTCAAAGTGACCAATATCTATTACTCAGGGGAATGCTCTCTCTCTCTCTCTGTCTGTGGCAGTTGTGTTTATTTTTTGCAGTTCATGTTTCATTTAAATGAGTTGAGGTACACACTGGCTATGAGTTAGTTTTAATCCCTTTTCACTAGTAAAACTTTCTTACTTTGTTACCTGTGTGTGTGCACCAACTCCTTTGTGTTTTACCTGGAAAGTAATATTCGAATTATGCTTTTCAGTTCTAATGGATGACCATAAGGAAGCTGAAGCCATTACAGAGCTTACAAATGCCATAGCTTTCAAGCCAGATCTACAGCTACTCTATCTCCGAGCAGCATTCCATGACTCAATGGGTGACTGCAATTCCACAATCCGAGATTGTGAAGCAGCTCTCTGCCTTGATCTCAGCCATACGGATACGCTCGAGCTTTATCGCAAAGCACAGGAGCGAGCTGATGAACAACAGCAGAAGTAAATTCTTTCACAAATCAATTTTGGCACAGACAAGGCCGGTACTAGTCAGCGTGATTTTATATTCTGGATTTTGTCTCTGGAAAAATTCAGGTCCAGATTGGCCATGTCCTCCCAGAAAGAAAAATGTAGAGAAGAGAAAATCAATCTTTAAGAAAAAAACAGGAAAAACAGAGCAAGATTGCCCATATACATGTATATATGCATTTACAGTCAATTGAAACATGTAAATGAAATTTGCCGGTTGTGACGTAAGGGTTGTGACAGAAGGTCTGTTCACCGAGAGGTTTACAAAATAAAATGTACTGCATTTCCCCCCATGTTTGTTTCCTTTGTATCATGAAGATGTACAATTTTCCCTCGTATAAGACGGCATTTCTAGCCCCTCTTTCTCGCTCTCTTTATTTTTTTTTTTTAAATTTATTTTAGTTTTTTGGAGATTGTCACCTAAACTGTTTCTTGGATAGAAATAAAATCAAGTTAATTTGTGCTCTTTATTTCTTGAATAATAATAGGGATAAAGAAAAAAATATCATGAAATGTTTCATGAAGATTTTTTATTCCTTGATTACTGTGTGGTGTTTTCTTATATGTGTAATCTAACAGTAAAGAATCTTTCATGATCATTTTCATAATATTTTTTTCATGATCTTTCCCCTTATTTGTTTATTTTCTGGATGGTTGAATGAATTTTTAGTCGCATGACAGAGTTGGTGACACTACTACAACTAAACATATGTGAATAGAGAGTTGTAAAAGAACCAAGGCAAACCAAGTTGTTTAAACTTACTGGAGAAGTTTAACAAGTTTTAAAATGTGTTTAAATTTAGTTTGGTTAATTTTAGAGCTCTTATAAACAAGTTTCAATCAAGCCAAGATTGAATAGTTTCACTTTTAGAGTTTGTTTGTTTTCAGAAATAAAGCTTGGGACTAAGTTAAGTGTGTTGGAATTGTTAATATCTTGTTTATTTTTAAATTATGACAAGGAACTATGAGTTCCAACACCATCTTATAGGCCTTTTACCATGGGGTTGTAAGGTATTAACCATGGGATTGGTTGTAAGGTAGAAGAGATGGTATTAGATAATGAGTTCCTTGGGACTAGATATTAACGACCATATTGCTCTTGTTCATATTCACAGTGCAATAATTTTTAATATTAAAATATAAAATAAAATTCATAGTATAATAATTTTTAATATTAAAATATAATAATATAATAATAAAATTATACCAAAAATATATATTAAAATAATATAGTACCAAAATATATATATATATATTTATCAAATGTAATTTTTAATATTAAAATATAAATTTAATATTTATAAAATATGTTTTTAATATTAAAATATATAAAAACGACCAAAGGTATTTATAGAATTTCGTATAGTTGATCCCATCGTAAAACAAACATGAATTATAGACTTACAAATTTTATTGAGTTTGAATTGAGTTTAAAAAATTAACGAGATTCAAAATACAACAATGCTACAAACCCTCCCAAAAAAACACAACCCCACGACCCCACTCACCTGTAATTAGTCCAGGAAGGAAAGAAAGAAAAAACAAAAAAAACAAAACAAAAAACAAAAATACATGATTAGTCCATATCATTTTGAGGGTCATAGAGATCTCCAATTGTGAGGGTCCCAAGCATTTTTGTTCAAAATACATTCAAGTTTTCTTAAAGTCTTTACATAACAGTCAAATCAAGTTTAAATAATATAATTTATTTTATAGCTCTAAAATTACTAGGCACTGTTTGGGAAGAGCTAAAGTAGGCTTTTTTGGCTATTTTAGCCAAAAAAAATAAAATAGACTATTTTAGTCAAAAAAAATAAAATATCACATCTATAATCATTACATTATTCTCTCACAAAAAAGTTAAAAAAGTCAAAAAGTCTTTCCCAAACCAAACTTTTTAGTCCAGACTAAAATAGCCAAAAAATTCAAAAAGTCAACCCACTTCCCAAACCAACCCCTAGTCAGTTTAAAATGTATTCAAGTTTGTTTGATTTTTTTATGAGCAATGGTAGAGGGCCCAAATTCTGTGGCTCAAATGGTCAAAACGACATCGTTTTGAGGGTCCCAAGCATTTTTGTTCAAAATACATTCAAGTTTTCTTAAAGTCTTTACATAACAGTCAAATCAAGTTTAAATAATATAATTTATTTTATAGCTCTAAAATTACTAGGCACTGTTTGGGAAGAGCTAAAGTAGGCTTTTTTGGCTATTTTAGCCACAAAAAATAAAATAAGTTATTTTAGCCACAAAAAATAAAATATCACATCTATAATCATTACATTATTCTCTCACAAAAAAGTTAAAAAAGTCAAAAAGTCAAAAAGTCTTTCCCAAACCAAGCTTTTTAGTCCATACTAAAATAGCTAAAAAATTTAAAAAGTCAACCCACTTCCCAAACCAACCCCTAGTCAGTTTAAAATGTGTTCAAGTTTGTTTGATTTCTTTATATAAACCAGTCATATCAAATTCAAATGATATGATTAATTTTACCGTTCCAAAATTATTAGTCAGTTTAAAATGTGTCTTTAGTCATGTTTCCCAATTACCTTGCCAAGGGTCCCAACTTAAGCATTCAACCAAAGCTTATTCCATTTGTTTTGAGTAATCCATTAACTTTGAATATGTGGAGGAACAAGAGTCATACAAATATATGTAAATATAAAAAATTTAAAAAAAGAAACTAATACTCAGCTTGGCCTTTTATAAAAGAAAAGAAAATATCTAGATAAAAGAGGCATCCCTAAAATAAAACATAATTATAATTTTACAAAAACAATGGCTAGCTTTTCAAAAAACACTTTTCAGAAAATTTTACTTTATTATTTTTCGTGTTTTTTATTTTTACTGATTTTTTTTAATATTTTAAGTAATTTTTTAAATTTTTAGATATACCTAACTTAGATGTATCTAAAAAGTAAAAAAATTGTAAAGAAAACCTTTTAAAAATTCACTAAATACCCAAAATATAAAAAAAAAATACGAGAATTCAATACATTTTTTATATTTTTATGTATTTATTAATTTTTTAAAATATTTTTTCACAATTTTTTTAGTTTTTAGATACATCTCAGTAAGGTGCATCTAAAAAGTAAAAAAAAAAATGTTTAAAATTTAAAAAATATTTACTAAAAAAAAAAAACACAAAAACCAAAAAACTTAATTTTCAAAAAACTCAAACCAAACACACTAATTACTTTTTTTTTCTTTTTAATTTGTCCAAAAAACAGTTCTCTTAGAGTAATACTCTATTCTATTTACAAATTTACACTTAACATTTTGCTCTTAGACTCTAATACAAAAGTAATGAATGTCATGATTTGAACTAATACTGTAACTATAATTTTAGAACACTACTTGGACTTATTCCAGTAGTTTTGGCCATCTTATTGTTGACCATGAGTTCGACTAGATCGGTGGTCAAATTGCACGGTCAACTAATTTCATATTTCAAGAAAACTGCCAAATAAGTTATTTTTTAGAAATCTTGATTTTCATCTGAAACCCTTGATTTTCTATTGAAACTTGTTTGAGATAAAATATCTTTAGTTTCTAAAATCGTGTTTTTAGTTTGAAGACAATATATATTTTTTATTACAACAATTTATGGTTAAATTATGTATAAGCGTGGTGATGTTATGAAAATGTGAAGGAATGTTACTGTTAGGTTTTATTATTGGCAATCCCGTTTGACAATGATTTCTTTAAGAAGTTGATTTTCTTCCAAAATTAGGATTACTTTTGAATTTTTATAAGAAATTGGATTTCTTCCAAAACTAGGATTACTTTTGAATTTTCTATAAATAGTTGGTTTTCTCCCAAAACTATTGAATTCCTCTAGATCTTATTTTTGGTTCTTAAGGTTTATATGTGGGGATACTTTATGAGTTTTCTTTGATGTTTTGATTGAGTATTCAACTCATATTTTAAAGAGTATACATCAAAGGTTTTGTGTGTTCTACAAAAGAGAGAGTTGTTCTTCGGTGGATTCTGAAGAATTCAAGCCTGAAGCTTTGGTGGATTCCGATGTGGCTCATCGTAGAGACAATTCCGAGGTGAAGACGGGTTGGAAGAGGCACATGGAGGTTGGTTCAATTAGGCGTGGATTCGCTAGGTAATGGAGAGTATACCTGTGTAATTCCTTTAAATCTTCTTAGTGGATTGTTTTGTGGCTGTTGCCCATGGTTTTTTAATCACAGTTGGAGGTGTCCAATTGTGGTTTTTTTCACGTTAAAATCGTTGTGTTGATTTGTCTTGATTGTTTGATTGGGATTGTTATATACCGCTTAAAATTGTTACATAATCACAAATCAATATCTAGGGGATTTTTAAATTTTTCAATTGGTATTAGAGCGGGTCGTTCTATTTTTTTTAAAAAAATTCTTTTAGAACGAGATCTTGTTTGATTTGTGATAATTGATACAATTCGTGAAGGAAATTCTATGGTTCGACCACCCCTACTTGACGGATCCAATTATTCTTTTTGGAAAGCTCGGATGAGATCTTTTTTAAAATCTATTGATGAAAAAGTTTGGCAATCCGTCATGAATGGGTGGACTGAACCAACAATTACTGTTGATGGAGTAACTTTCCCCAAACCAATTGATAAGTGGGACACAACTGATTACCAATATAGTAGCTGGAATAGTAAAGCTATCAATTCTCTCTTTTGCGCTGTCACACCTGAAGAGTTTAGTCGTATTTGCAATTGTGAAGTCGCAAAAGAGGCTTGGGATATCTTACAAACTATTCATGAGGGCACTCATTCTGTGAAACGTTCAAAACTTCAAAGGCTCACATCTAGTTTCGAAAACCTTTCAATGAAAGATAGTGAGACCTTTGATGAATTTTATGCGAAGTTGAGTGACATTGTAAATTCCAGCTTCAATTTAGGTAAAAAAATACCAGAATCCAAAGTTATGGAAAAAATTTTGAGATCCTTGCCCGATCGGTTCCAACCAAAAGTTACGGCTATTGAGGAGGCTCAAGATATTGACAATCTCAAGCTAGATCAGTTGGTTGGAAATCTCCAAACTTATGAGGCACATAGGAATTTCAAAAGAAGCAAAAAATTACTTTTAGTAGTGCTCATAAAGTTAGAGAGGATTCTGATGAAGATTGTGAGATAGATTCGAAGATTACGACTGCTTTTGTTAAATAATTTAAAAAATCTTTTTTGAAAAAGAATCCTAATCTTTTAGAATCTACTCATTCTCATAAATCTAAAGGCAAAGATAAACTCAAAATTAATCCTATAGCCAAGAAGGAGAAAGGAAAGATACAAGGGAACTCTGAAAGACTCCAATGCTATGAATGCCAAGGATTTGGCCACTTTGCTTCAGAATGCCCTACTCGTTTGAGGAAGAAGAAAGCCCTCGCCATCACTTAGGATGATGAATCAAAATCTGATGAAGATGAAAGTGACCACGAAGATCAAGGCGAAGAGGGACATAAACAATTCCTTGCTTTCATGGCGGCCTCTGAAACTAAAGGACAAACAGAGTCTTCGAAGAGGTCAATTGAGAATACCACTGATGATGAATCCTCAGAGAGTGATCATGAAGAGCTTGAGCAAGCTTATGAAAAATTGAATAAGGAGTCTCTTAACTTATTCAAATTGAATGACAAACTCACAAAGAAACTCAAAGCATGTGAAAGTGAGAATGTCAAACTTAAAGAGGAGATTTTCGAGGCCAGGATTGATGCTATCAAAATAGCTGATGATCGACAAGCTCTTTGTGCAAAACTATTGACTTGTGAGACAGAGAGGAATGAGCTACTAGAAACACATGCCATGTATGAAGAAAAGATTGAATCTCTCGAGATGTCACAAGTTGCTTTGGAAGAACTAATGATCAAGAAAGAGGAAGAGCTCAAGTGTGCTATGGCTACCATTGGTCTTTGGAACAAAGGATCAATGACTTTGGAAGATATCATTGGGTCTCAACAAATGAGTTGTGACAAGAGTGGCATTGGCTTTGGTGGTAAGAAAGAGCAAAAACAGAGTGCTTCAACATCTCATGATACAAGAACTCAAGGAAAGGGAGAACAAAAAATTCAACATAAGGATAGACTTCTCAAACTTCCTAGAGTTGGTAAGATAAAAGAAAAGAAGGTACACCCTGTTTTTATTTGTCATCATTGTGGTATGCATGGTCATATTCACCCGTATTGTTATAAGTTGCATGGGAAAGTGTATTTGCCTAGATCTAGGAATAGGAAGTTGGAAATCATGTCGAGACGGGTTCCTATTGCTTGGGAAAGGAACCACAACGTCAAGACACCACCCAAGAACCGTAATACTCACAACTTTGTTCGTACTAAAGCGGTTTGGGTGAGAAAACTTGACTTGTATTAATTTGTTTATTTGTTTTAGCTTTTGGGTTTTTGTGTGTTGTTTTTAATGGAAAAAAAATGTGTGCTTGTTCGTTTTTTTTCTGTCTTGCTTTATTTTTTGAAAAAAAAAATTCCCAAAAAGATTTTCTTAGTATGGTTTTGCAAGCTTGAAATTTTTGAGTAGTCCTTGGTGCATATTGGATTTGATGAGAATATCCATTACATGTTAATATATGTGTGTTTTCTGTAGTCATTACTCGTTTTGGAGTGTGTGTTTTTTGATTAGTATGTCTCATTCTGTACACACTCTTGGATTAGCAAATTTTGGAATCTTCTGCCTTAGTGATTATTTTTCTCTCTATGGACTTCTGTCATTGATTTTTTGCGTTTCTAGAGGAATTGACCGATACTAGCATATCATGGGTGATGTTGAGTCTCTTAACCACCTACCATCTTTTTGCATCTCCATGGCTTTCCCCTTAATTCTTTACAGTCCAGCCATGAGGAAAAGGCTACCTCAGAGTCACCAACCAGGCCATCCTTATTATATCCATGCTTCTCTGGTTCGGTTTCCATACTCTTGAACGTGTCAGCCACCAATGATTGTGCAAAAGAAAAAGAAAAAGAAAAATAAAGAGAAGAAGACAAAATATGCAAAAGAAAGAAAAAAAAAAAAAGGAAAAGATTCATTGATTGAGGGGGAGCCTCCGCCTTTACTCACCAAATACCCCTTGATTTCTAATGGTTTGACTTTCCTTTGTCGTGCTTAAGATTCTCTTGTCGGAGGTCCAACTTTCAAATCACTACTAGGATTGAATTTAGTGTTTGTCGAACTCCAAGAGTCACACACACACTTTTATCATGGGATCTATGCTTTTCACATAATGCATCACTTTCTTGCATGAAGAATCTTCTACAGACTGTGCACATTGTGTTTACTAGTAATTGTGCTTCTTGGATAGTTTTGTGTGTTTTAAGATACTAATCTGAAATTTCTAGATTGCTTCACCATATTATTTTTGTCGTTTTCTTCTTGTTCATTGTTTTCAGTGTTTGTGGTTGCTTTTAGTGAGAGGGAGTTTGGTTCATCTTGACTTGGGTTGGTTTATGATCTTGCTTTTGTCGTTGGTTTATGATCTTGCTTTTGTTGTTTGAGAGTTGTTTTTCATGAGTCTTAGTTTTCATCTATTCATGTTTTCCATCTCATGTTTCAAGATAATCTTGTCCTATGTTTATTGTTTTTTCTTATACTCTTGTAGGACTAATAGTTGTTTTGGAGATTGTGGCACTAATAGCTGTTTTGCAGATCATGACCTTGAAAAAGAAGTTGATTTTGTTGGCTGTAATGGGTTGGGGTGTTTAGGATTTTATTTGTTAGATGTGTTTTGTCACGACATTGCCAAAGGGGGAGATTGTTAGGTTTTATTATTGACAATCCCGTTTGACAATGATTTCTTTAAGAAGTTGATTTTCTTCCAAAACTAGGATTACTTTTGAATTTCTATAAGTAATTGGATTTCTTCCAAAACTAGGATTACTTTTGGATTTTCTATAAATAGTTGGTTTTCTCCCAAAACTATTGAATTCTTCCATATCTTCTTTTTGGTTTTTAAGGTTTATATCTGGGGATACTTTGTGAGTTTTCTTTGATGTTTTGATTGAGTATTAAACTCATGTTTTAAAGAGTATACATCAAAGGTTTTGTGTGTTTTACAAAAGAGAGAGTTGTTCTTCGGTGGATTCTGAAGAATTCGAGCCGGTTTCGTTAGTGGATTCTGGGGTGGCTCATCGTAAAGACAATTCTGAGGTGAAGACGGGTTAGAAGAGGCACATAGAGGTTGGTTCAATTAGGCTTGGATTCGCTAGGTGATTGAGAGTATACCTGTGTAATTCTTTTAAATCTTCTTAGTGGATTGTTTTGTGGCTGTTGCCCGTGGTTTTTTAATCACAGTTGGAGGTGTCCAATTGTGATTTTTCCACGTTAAAATCGTTGTGTTGATTTGTCTTGATTGTTTGATTGGGATTGTTATATACCGCTTAAAATTGTTACATAATCACAAATCAATATCTAGGGGATTTCTAGATTTTTCAGTTACAATACTTTTTTGAGAAAATCTAGGGATACAAAAAGTTTCAAACATAGAATGGATAGGTGTGACACACATATTCACATCTTGCAATTATAAATGTAAATTTTTTGTCTCACATCTATGTATTCTGTGCCGTTTTGGCAACTTACAAAAAAAAGTTGTGTTCTGCAGCTCTTCCCAAAAAAGCCAAAATGGCTTTTTACCATTAAAACCATTTGAGGAGGTCAAAAAAAGCTATTGGTAAAATTATAACTATACCCTTCATGGATCAAAATGAGTCACGTATAGGTGAAATTGTACATTTTTTAAATTAGGTGGGGGTAATTTGATCGTTTTATTGTGATGTAATACCAAACCAAGCCTTAAGTCCCATCAAATGGGGTTGGCTACATAAATCATTCTTCTCCACGTGACCCTATCAAAGGCCATTTTATTAGTCAAATTAAGTAAATCCATATCTCTATTTACAACGCTAGCCAACGTTAATTTAGGCCTACCCCGTCCCCTAACACTCTCATCTACCGTTACAATATCGCATCTCTTCACTACAACCTTTATTGGTCTCCGTTGAATGTGACCAAACCATCTCAATCGATTCTCTCTCAACTTATCTTCTATCGGCACTACTCCTACCAATTCCCAAATACACTAATTTCTAATTCTGTCTTGCCTAATCTCGCCACACATCTACCTGAGCATTCGTATCTCAGCCACACTCATCTTATCTACATGTTGTTTCTTGGTTGCCCGACACTCCGTCCCATACAACATCGTTGGTCTAATCTAATAGTCGTTCTATAGAACTTACCTCCTAGTCTAGTGGGTATTCGTTTATTGCACGCACTTCTCCACTTACACCATCCCGCCTTAATCCTATGGGTCACATCCGCATCAATCTCCCCCGCTATTGTGATAATTGACCCTAAATAACGAAAATGTTCATTCTTAGGTAGTTCTTGGTTCTCAATCTTCACTTCTCTTCTGCTTTCATTGTTACTGTTACTAAATTTACACTCCATGCACTCTGTCTTAGTTCTGCTAATCCGGAATCCTTTAGATTCAAGAGCTTTTCTCCAAATCTCCAACTTTGTATTAACTCCTTCTCTAATCTCATCCACTAGCACAATATTGTCTGCAAAAAGCATACACCATGGCACGTCATTCTGAATATTTCTCGTCAACTCATCCATAACTAAAGCAAAAAGATAAGGACTTAAAGTAAATCCTTGGTGTAACCGTACAATGATAGGAAATTCATTTGTCTCTCCAGCAAGCGATCTAATAGTGGTCACCAACCCTTCATACATGTCCCTAATCACATCAATGTAACCTTTTGTCACCCATTCCTTCACTAACACTCACCATATTATATCTCGGGGCACTCTATCATATGCTTTCTCAAGGTCAATAAACACCATATGAATATTTCTTTTCTTTTTTCTATACTTTTCTATTACTCTCCTCAAAAGATAAATTGCTTTCGTTGTTGACCTGCCAGGCATAAACCCAAATTAATTCTCTGACACCTCTGTTATATCTCATAATCGGCATTCTATCACCATCTCCTACACTTTCATTATATAACACATTAGCTTGATTCCTCTATAGTTGTTGCAATTATGCACATCTCATTTATTCTTATAAATTGGCACTAAAATACTTTTCCTTCACTTATCTGACATGTTTCTAGTCAACAAAATTTTGCTAAACAACCTAGTCAACCAAGTAGCCCTTTTTTTACCCAAACACTTTCAAGCTTCAATAGAGATATTATCGGGTCCTAAAGCCTTATTTGATTTCATCTTTTTAAGTGCAATCTCCACTTCAAAGTTCCTAATCTTGCGATAGAACCTATAGTCTTAGTTTATCATATTACTGGCTATTTCTTCCCCTATTACCGTATCTCCATGTTCTTCATTTAATAGTTTCTCAAAATAGTTCTTTCGTCTTTCCTTAATCTCTTCATCTTTCACAAATACCTGAGAATCCTCACTCTTAATATACTTAACTTGATTAAAATCTTCTGTTTTCTTCTCCCGTATCTTAGCAGGTTTGTATACCCTTTTCTCTCATTCCTTACTATCTAGTCTAGTGTATAGGTCATCATAAGCTTTCAACTTAGCATCTTTCACCACTTTTTTGGCCTCCTTATTAGCTAATCTATAGCTCTTAAGATTTTCCTTAGTTTTATCCTTCTGTCACTTTTTAAAGCACTATTTTTTTGCCATAACTACCGCTTGAACCTCTTCCCTTCACCACCAAGTTTCCCTAGAGCTGGGTCCCGTCCCTTTTGATTCTCTAAGTACTTCCCTTGAGATTCTCTTCATACAGTCGGCCATTGAGTTCCACATAGTGTTAGCATCATCTTCCAAGTCTCAAGTACCTTCCTTATCCATTATATTCTTAAATATTTATAGTTTATCCCCTTTTAGGTCCCACCATCTTGTCCTACGACGCTCACCATCCTTCTTAGCTTGGTATTGCCCTCTAAAACATAAATTCAGTAACAAAATCCTATGTTGAGAGGTCAGGCTCTCTCCAGGAATCAACTTACAATCATTGTATTTTAGGCGGTCCACTTTTTTCACTAAGAAGTAATCTATTTGGCTCTTAACTAACCCATTCTTAACGATTATCAAATGCTCCTCCATTTTCTTATACAAAGTATTGGCCACTACCAAGTCAGAAGCCAACACAAAATCTAAGATACTCTCTCCAGCCTCATTTCTGTCACCAAAAGTTGTATCCACCATGCATCCTTTCATAGCCTAGTCTATCTATGCCTACATGGCCATTAAAATCTCCACCTATAACCAGGTTCTCTCCTACGGGCATCTCTTGTAAGATCTCATCCGTTTGTTTCCAAAAATCCTTCTCAGTCTGGTTATCTAATCCTACTTGAGGGGTGTATGCATTAATAACGTTCAATATATTCTCTCCAATAACTAGTTTAACTAACATAATCATATCCTTTTTCCTAATGACCGCCACTACATTTTCCACAAGACTCTTGGCAATTATGATTCGTACCACATTCTTGCGTCTATCCTTACCACTATAATACAGTTTAAAATCAGTATCCTCAATTTCCCTAGCTTTCTCGGCCGTCCACTTAGTTTCTTGTCCGCAAGCTATACTAACTCTCATCCTAATCATAACATCTACCAATTCTATCACCTTACCAATTAAGGTTCCTATATTCCAAGTGGCTACCCTAAACCTGTAGTCTTGTACTAGCTTCTTTACCTGTGCTCGTCTAGAAAAGCGCGAAAACTTTTGCCAATTTTTCACCGTACCCAGGCGTCGATGCAGTGTCGCTTGCTTACTTTTTGAAACACCCGGAGGCAGCGCAACGCACCACTTGAGGGGAACGATTTATTATTTAAACGATTCAAAGTAAGATTCATTGTCATAAGGGATCCGAGCGATTTTTTTTACGTGTTGGCTGTCGGCTACCTAACACACAACCCTCCTCCTTAACCCGGGCTTGTAATGCGATATCATAAACAAATATTAATTAAAAAAGTCAAAAGCAGCTTTTTATTAACTTCTTAAATCACTTTCTAAAAAAGCTAAAATGCGTGGTTAAAAGTCAAAAGTCAACTTTTAACTATCTTTCCAAAACATTTAGAACTTTCTATATTCCTCGCACAATTTGTTTTAAAAAAGTTCGGCCATGTTTGGTTTTATTCTTTGATTTTTTTTTGGTTGAAAAAATAGAAATTAATTTGATAAAAATAAACAGCAGATTTTTTTTTTAACTTTTTAAAAATGATTTCTTCTCTCCAAAAAGATAAAAATTATATAAAAAATAATAAATATTTTTCATTTTTTCAATTTTTTCTTGAAATTAATTTATAATTTTAAAAAAAATCTAAAAACTAAACCTAGCCTCATATTTGGCCCTGTTTGGCAACTAGCTTTTCTGGCTTCTTTTTTTTTTTTTTTTTTTTTTGGTGTGTGTGTGTAAAATAACTAATAAAGAAAAAAAATGCTAAAATATCAAATTTGACAAAATGTCTTTTTGTAAAATAACTAATAAAGGGAAAAAATGCTAAAACAACAAATTTAACAAAATGTCATATCCTACCCATCAATTAATCAAATATTTTTTTTTCACAATCATCTATTCAACTATAAAAAAATTCACAAATTTTTTCCAAATCATATAAGTTAAAAAAGCCAACAATAACCAAGCTCCCAAATGAGCCCTTTATGACATAACAATTTTTTTTTTTTTCTTTTCAAACTTCAGAGAAATTAGTAGCGTAATTTATCAATTTTTTATGTGAAAATAATTTATTTGATAATGATCTCTAGATGATCAAAATTGAGACAATTACAATGTAATTATTCAAAAACATTTTCAAATCAGGCTTGTTTTAGAAAGTAGGAAAAAAAATTAATTTTTCAATTTTTTTAAATTTTTTTTTGAAAAAATGTGAAAAAAAAATTAAAAAATGATATGACTCAAATAAATCAATAAATTGATTTTTTTTTTTATTTTCCAAAATGCCAGTGGTAAAATTTATAAGCATTAAGAATTAAATTTATAAAATATTTTTGTTAAAATTTTCCCATAAAAAATTCAATGTTGGTCCCAGTGAAACAGTGGCCCATCTCCCGAGGGCTGTAGCCTGCAAACTGCAGGCTCTTCCTGACCTGCCGAGCCCATTGAGCAGTCCAAACACATAACACGGTTTCGTACACAGGCCCACACTCTTCACACGTGCGACTCATTTCAAAAAAAAAAAAAAAAATTAGGGTTTTTCAAGGATCAGCGATCTCGGGCAGACTTTTCTTTGCCTGCCCGTTGTGTTTTCACTCATCAACATCTCTCTCCCGCTTCTTCCAAGTATTCGAAATAGGTATATATATATATCTATCTATTCTATATACACTGACACACTCATATATATATATATATATATACGCATCATTTATATGTATCTACATATTCGATTCGATAGTTTCGTTCTCACTATCGATTGATCAAGCACAGAGAGAGAGAGAGAGAGAGAGAGAGAGAGAGAAGAGAGAGAAACCCTAGCTCCTGTGGTTAGCTGTTGCGGTCAAATAAGGTATACTTCTTCTGTCTCTCAACCTTGACCTAGGTCTTTAATTGATGTTCTTCGAGTGGATCTAATGTATTTGTTTGTTTTAGGGTTTAACATATGCTGATAATGAATTCGATGTTGATTGGGGTTTGGCCTTTTGCCTTGTTATTTTTGTGCACGAAATCTACGGATCTTTACTTGTTTTTGGTTGTGATTTCTGAATCGGTTATTTTCTATATCTGGTTGTTGTTTTGAGGGTTTATGGTTATGCTCTGTTTGTATTTGTCATTGTATCTGCTTTTTCCTTCCTTGTGTTTGTGTTTCTTTTTTTGTATAAGATGTCTGGGCTGTTTGTTTGGATGGAAAATAATTGCTGAAACATTTTCTTGGATGTTTTTCGGACTCTTATGTATTTGTCATTTGATGGGTAGTTTGGAATTTGAAGTTTGGGGGTCTGTTACTGTTCCTTTTTGCTTTGTTTTGGGCTGCTGAAATTTGTCTTTTTAGAAGGAAAACTTTGTCTTTTCTGGAAACAACAACTTGGAATTTTGAATTGCCATTTTTCTTCAACTGTTTTATTGAAGCGGGTATGATGGTTTTGAAAAGCATAGCTTTATTATTTCCAATAGAATCCAAATCGTGAGATGAAACATAGCCGTGCTGTTGAAAAAAGGTTGCTTATTATTGTGATTGGTACTAATGAGCAGTTTTGTTGAACAATTCACGGACCGTGAGAAGGAAAGGTTGCACTGTTCGTATTTCCTGGAAATTGGCATCCCTAAACTAGATTCTGGAACTAACTTATCAATATTTCATTATAGTTAAGCATGGTTGAAATTGGCAGACATAACATAGCAACTTTGGGCCATTTTCTGCACTCTACTTTTTGTAACACTAAATGGGAGCCATTGTTCTGTCATACATTTGCTTTGACCAAGACATGTTTCGTTTCTTTCTTTTTTTCTTTCTAATTACACACGTAATCTAAGGTCATTACATAATCTATCCATCCCAGTACTGACATGGAATGGACTTTTTAATTTTTCATTGTTGGTTTAGTGTGGTGCAGCCTATGTATTCATACATCTTTTGTCTTTGGTGTATATTGTTGTAATCTTGTTAACTGTTTTGCCAAAATGTAATGTAGGAAAAAATGGCTTTGGAGATCACCCAATTTCTTTTGTCCGCTCAATCAGCCGATGCTAAGGTCCGGACTGGGGCAGAGGGTAACCTCAGGCAGTTCCAAGAGCAAAACCTACCATCTTTTTTCCTGTCTTTGTCTATTGAGCTCTCGAACAATGACAAACCCATTGAATCCCGTAGATTGGCAGGTATCCTGCTTAAAAATTCATTAGATGCTAAAGATGCTTCTAGGAAGGAACATCTTGTTCAACAGTGGGTGACAATTGATATTTCTGTTAAATCCAAAATCAAAGACTTGCTCTTGAGCACTCTTGGATCTTCAGCTCCTGAAGCAAGGCACACTTCTTCCCAAGTAATTGCTAAAATTGCTGCAATTGAAATTCCCCGGAAGGAGTGGCCTGAACTAATTGGATCGTTGCTTGTCAATATGAGTCAGCAAGATAGGCCTGCTTCATTGAAACAAGCAACCTTGGAAACGCTTGGATATACTTGTGAGGAGATATCTCACCAGGATCTTATGCAAGAGGAAGTCAACTCTGTCCTCACTGCTGTGGTCCAAGGCATGAATGTTGCACAGCACAGCCCTGAAGTCCGCCTTGCAGCAACTAGGGCTCTCTATAATGCTCTTGATTTTGCACAGAGCAACTTTGAGAATGAGATGGAGC
Organism: Camellia sinensis; assembly: GCF_004153795.1. NCBI lineage: Eukaryota > Viridiplantae > Streptophyta > Magnoliopsida > Ericales > Theaceae > Camellia > Camellia sinensis. The sequence continues at coordinate 211,876 of NW_021026545.1, forward strand.
GGAATTACATTATGAAGGTTATCTGTGAGACGGCCGTTGCTAAAGAGGCTAAGATTAGACAAGTTGCTTTTGAATGTCTTGTGTCAATTGCATCGACATACTATGAGGTGCTCGAGCCTTACATGCAAACTATCTTTGAGCTTACATCAAATGCAGTTAAAGGAGATGAAGAGACTGTTGCACTTCAAGCAATTGAGTTCTGGAGCTCCATATGTGATGAAGAGATAGAATTTCAAGAGTATGAGACTGCTGAGAGTGGTGATTCTGGCTCTCCGCATTCCCGCTTCATTGAGAAGGCTCTGCCTTATTTAGTTCCTATGTTGCTGGAGACTTTACTGAAGCAGGAAGAGGATCAGGACCAAGATGATGGTATGTGGAATGTATCCATGGCTGGTGGGACATGTCTAGGTCTTGTTGCTAGGACTGTTGGTGATGCTATTGTGCCCCTTGTTATGCCTTTTGTAGAGGCTAATATATTGAAGACAGATTGGCGATCCCGTGAGGCTGCTACATATGCATTTGGCTCAATTCTAGAAGGGCCAAGTGTTGAGAAGCTCGCTCCAATGGTCCATGCAGGATTGGATTTTCTGCTTAATGCAATGAAGGGTGAGAACAGCCACGTGAAGGACACAACTGCTTGGACTCTTAGCCGTGTTTTGGAGTTATTGCATACTCCATCTACTGGATTCTCTGTGATCTCCCCTGCAAATCTCCAGCGGGTTTTGGGGGTTTTGTTGGAGAGTATTAAAGATGCTCCACATGTATCTGAGAAGGTTTGTGGTGCCATTTACTACCTTGCTCAGGGTTATGAGGATGCTGGCACTAGCTCGTCTCTTCTTACACCATACCTTCCAGACATTATAACTTGTCTTATTGCTACAGCTGAACGAACTGACGGTGGTGATTCCAAGCTCAGGTCTGCTGCATATGAAACCTTGAATGAGGTGGTTAGGTGTTCGAATCTTACTGAAACATCTCACATCATAACACAACTACTCCCCGTCATCATGAATAAGTTGGGGCAGACTGTTGAGCTTCAGATTGTATCATCTGATGATAGGGAAAAGCAAGGAGATTTGCAAGCCCTTCTTTGTGGTGTCCTCCAAGTTATTATCCAGAAACTTAGCAGCACTGACGAGACTAAAGCTGTAATACTGCAGGCTTCTGATCAAATTATGGTATTGTTTCTCAAGGTTTTCGCTTGCCGTAGCTCTACGGTGCATGAAGAAGCAATGCTTGCTATTGGTGCATTAGCTTATGCCACTGGACCAGAGTTTGGAAAGTATATGTCAGAGTTCTATAAATATTTGGAGATGGGTTTGCAGAATTTTGAGGAATACCAAGTTTGTGCCATCTCAGTTGGGGTGGTTGGAGATATTTGTCGTGCTTTGGATGAGAAGATTTTACCATACTGTGATGGGATCATGACGCACCTTCTCAAGGATCTATCCAGCAGTGAGCTACACCGGTCTGTCAAACCCCCCATATTCTCTTGTTTTGGGGATATTGCTCTAGCGATTGGTGAACACTTTGAGAAATATATTCTTTATGCAATACCAATGATCCAGGGAGCTGCTGAGATCTGTGCCCGGATGGACAACAGTGATGAAGAGATGGTAGAATATGGCAACCAGCTCAGGCGCAGCATCTTTGAAGCTTATTCTGGAATTCTTCAGGGATTTAAGAATTCTAAGCCTGACCTAATGGTGCCACATGCTGCACATCTCTTGCAGTTCATTGAATTAGTTTGTAGAGAAAGACAAAGGTATTGCTGATTACTTTCATATTCTTCAATCCGCTTCCCAAGTCAGTTTCTAAAGACAAAGGTATGTGTTTATTTACCACACTTTATTCCTAATAGCTGTAATCCTGGTGGTTTTTGTAGGGAGGAGAGTGTGACAAAGGCAGCAGTTGCAGTGTTAGGAGATCTTGCAGATGCACTCGGTTCAAATGTGAAGATATTGTTAAAGGACTGTTCATTCTGTACCGAGTTTTTGGTTGAGTGTCTTCAATCCGACGATGAACAGCTCAAGGAGACTGCAACATGGACGCAAGGGATGATTGGACGCGTTTTTTCTGTCTGCGGGTAAAAGTTAGTTATTTCTTAAGTGCCGTTTTTTGTTCATGAAACTGCTTTTCTTGCTCTTCGGTTGGTAAAGGTCAAGTCTGTTAGGGTCACTAAGGTTGAGGTCATGTCTCCTTGTGTCTATTGTATTTTGCTCATACAAGTTTCTGAAATTGGGAAAATGTTTTATTATCCGCTTTGTATGAGAGTCAGAAACTTTCTTGCTAGAAAGTCAGCATTGAATTTGAAGCCATTACCAATGGAGAAGGTGGCCTCATATTCTTATTAACCTTGTTAAGTTCTATGCATCCACTGATCAGTGGTTCGGTTCATCAAATTTTGTCTTCATCCTTGTTTTAATATATGCTTTTTGTCAATTCTTGTTGGTTGATTCATTATTATTATGATGATATGAAATTTCAACATGACTACTTAGTTTGGTGGTACTCCGCTCTCATTAAGATCAGAAAAACTCTGTAGGGACCTGTTGAATGGGTGGTTTAAAAACCCTTCTATTCTGATCTTTAGCTATACTGTCTGGTGTGTGTGCAAGTATGTGCACTCTTTGTGTCTAGTTTTTGTAGTTTATCTGAGATTTATACTCTGTTGATAATTAAGTTGCTTTCTTGCACCTAAATTACATATATATAGAACATTGTTGGATTGATTGAGAATGTACGATGTCATAGGGAGCATTCAGTCTTGAGTATTTCTAGGAATTCATATATTTACGACTTTTAGGTTTTTGTTTGATTAGTAGGATTAATAGTGAGGAGATTAACAATCCATGAGATTAGTTTAAGATTAGTTATTGAGCTGGATTAGCGGGATAAATAATTCTCATGTCCACATTTATTTTGCAATATATATGGGAATATATATAATTCCAATTATATGTTTGTGTTGTATTATTAGTTGTAGGATTAAAAAATCCACCAGTTTTGTTGGGTGGAATGTCCATTAAAATTTAATCCGAATAACACTAAATTGCAACCAAACATTAGAATGTGTCATATAAATTAATAATCTCAATTCTATATTGTAAGTCCGTCTAATCAAACAAACCCTTAGAATGTGTTTCGAGTAGGGGTTTGCGCGGTGCGGGTTGGTGCGGTTTGAGAGAAAAATAGAAACCGTATGATGGGTGGTGGATTGATAAAAGTGTCACTAAAATTTGTCATTTTCCTTATCAAAAACCGGCGGTTCGGTTGGCAAATAATGGCGGATTTGCCTTGGTGGTTCGGGCGGATTGGCGGTTTATAAAAAATATAATTCAAACTACAAAACTTAAATCAAAGAGTAAAAAAAAGACGAGAGATATTGTGATGTTAAGCATCTTGCGAAGCTTTCTTCTGATGCAGCAAATGTAGCAACAACATGATAATATCAACGACTATGCCATCAGTTCATTACAAGCATCTGTGGAAGCTACAATGATGAAATACAATACATAAAATTTCTCTCGAGTAGTAATGTAATACTATATTCTAAGGTATAGAACAACAAGCAAATTTAAGTAAAAAGGAATTTTTAGAATCCTATAAAACATGATTTAATAGCGGTGCGGGTCGGTGCGGTTTGGAAGAAAAATAGAAACTGGCGGATTGATAAAAGTGTTACTAGAATTTGCCATTTTTTTTACTAAAAACCGGCGGTTCGATTGACAAATAATAACGAATTTGCCTTGGCAGTGCGGTTTCGACGGTATTATGCACACTCCTAGTTTCGAGTGTGTTATAAGTATGTATTTAAGACTATTCCTAAGAAAAATCCTTAACAATTTTCTTCCATGAACTCTGCAAAATGTTCCATCATAAATGGCGTTCCTCTGTTCAAAATTTTTTCTAGTGCTCTGACTTCTATTTTATGTTGTTTTGTGTTTGGATTTTGGACTTGTAGAGGGTACAGAAAAGAAAAAACTTTTTTTTTTTTTTAAATATCAAATTTAAGATCTAAACACATTAATCTTAAGTTATTTAACTTTTCAACCATGATATCTGGTTACTCCATGAGTCTTGACCAAATGGTTAAGACTGCAAAACAAATCAAATTACTCAAATTTAACTCTTTAAAAGTGCCATTGAGATATGATTATAAGATAAATAATTCAATTTAAGCATATTTTGATATTCATTTAAGTTTCAAGCCAATTTTGAAAAACTTATAAATAGTATTGTGAATTTTCTTCCGTCAAAATAATTCTCAAGTTCAGATTAGTTATGTAACATCAAAACTGTGACGCCTGCTGAAGCAAAAACATTTGAATATTAAACCATAACAGACATTTCATTCTCAAAAACAAGAAAACGATAACAGATAGATTAAGGCACAGCTAGCTAACTCGGTCAAAACAACTGCGAGTTTGGGGTTGCTGCTGCGCACCATGCGCAGAGCAACTGTTGTGCGTCTTATTGGGCCCATTTCAGGGTCTAATTTGATAATTTAAACTGTTTATATTTTAGAAGGTATCGAGTATAATATATATCTGTAAAAAATTACGTTAATTGGATATCATTGGCCTTTTCATCAAGTCACATTTGTATTTAATTTGAAATATAAAATTCAATTTAAATGTGATTTGATGAAAGAGATAACCATATTCGATTGATGTGATTTTTTATAGGTATATTCTACTCGATACCTTCTAAAATGTAAATGGTTCAGATTATCAAATTAGGCCCTAAAATGGACCCAATAAAGCGCGCAATCAAGTTAGCTACGATTACTCGTCCAAGATTAATCGTCCAAGATTAAAAAAGACAGCAATCAAACATAGGATTACTCCTCCAAGATTAAAAAGGCTGTAGTGATTTAACATTATTATTAGTTAAGGGGTGTGAGATGGAAGAGCAAAATCCAATTAATACGATTTGATCGTGTAAATCTAATACATTTAATTATGGTGGCAGAGACATTTAAATTATAAATCAGATTGTGATCTTGTATATTACATTGTTTAACAGTTTATAATGAGTCTTTCACGACCTTTTGATGATGTAATCATTATACAATATTGACATAATGAATAAATCCTGAATGACTACAAAGTGTTTCAACCACAGAAAAGTGAAGTAAGGTTGCATATGTCTAATCCTTCAAAATCATACCGTAATGAGAGTCTCGAACATTGAAATTCTTTTTTTTTATTTTCTTAATTTCACATAATGAATAATACATAACATATGATTTACAATACATTTCAATTGAATTAGCACAATATTCACATAATGAATAAATAATACAATACATATGATTTACAGTACATATCAGTGGAATTGTCCTTAAGCATCACGGACTGTACTCACGAAAACAGGCTTTTTGTAGTAATAGGAGTATTAGTGCACCACTCTTTCTTATCTTCTTTCTTTCATTAACTTCTCCAACAAGAAAATCTCACTAATGGGATTCCTCTCCATTCCAGGGCCATGCTATTGTTATTCTCACCTTCAATCCTCACCCCATATAGACTCTTCCCTTCGCTCACCATTTCCATGGCTTCCATTAAGCTCTCTTTGCTCACTTGACAACCCTCTAACCCAAACCCTAATTGAAGATCACAACAGCCCATCTCTTCCCATTTGTGAATCCATGCAAGAGAAGATATCAAAGGAGCCACAAAGAGACATTCCAAGGCAGTCCTTGCTTCTCCAAGATGATTTGGAAAAGCCCATTCTATGGATTCTAATAAAGCTTGGTAATGTACCAAATGCCCATCCAAGAATGAACCAAAACTAGAGGAAAATCTTGAATTCACCCAAACATCTCCATCACCAAAGTTATAATACCCATGTTATCAAAATCAGTTCTTCTACGTGCACAAGATCTGATCATAGAATTGAACACAATATTTTCACATGGGATGGAATCCACATCTAATTTTGTGATCGGATTCTGTGCACTAAGAGATTTTCTATCAAAATAACAATTTGCAACGTAAGCTAGCAATTCCTTAACCACCCTTAAAAATTTTGACAGATCCCTCCTACTTTTCACCCTGCCCATGTGGGGAAGCCTTAGCATGCAATTAAAAACCAACCACTCTCTTCTCCTTCCATTTCTCTTCGTTGTCTTTATCTCATTAACCAAATCATGAAGTTCCATGGTATCCACAGTCAACTTTACGCAAAATGCTTGGGCATGATCACACAACCATCTCCTTGTCTCTGCGAACCTCCAGGGCGAGGGGGGACAGTCAGAATCTGCCTCGCTCCATTTTACTGATGTCAGTCTAAGGCCTCGTTTGGCAAGAGCCTATTTTAGCCAATTAGCCAAAAAGTTACTAAATTAGTCAAAAAGCCAACAACCCATACCAAAAAGTCAAAGATTCTCTTTTCTCTCTACTTTTTGCACATCTTTTCGTAATTAGCCAAAAAGTCATCCCAAACATACAAGTTTTTTTTACCTACCTTTTTAGCCAAATAGCCAAAAAGTTACTAAATTAGCCTGTTCCCAAACGAGGCCTAAGTCTGATCTCCTTCCTTTGTTGCCATCCGATAGCTTCGATCATTGAAGGCCATTGAATCCCTTCCCCCATGTCAAAGTCAATGACATGTATGAGCTCCACATCATGAGGCATGGCTTGGAGGATTGCTCGGTTAGCCGCAAAATGAGCAAACTTCCCATATGGGAATATTTGGTAGAATGTCATGAAAGCTGCACGGAAGTTCTTGTCAGACTCTTGCCTAAGGTAGTCAGCTTGCTTGTCGACGGGTTGGAACAAGTAATACAAAAGCTGATCCATGACTCCTCCAACCGGACTCACTTTCTCGCTTATACGCTTCATGATCACCTCAGAAAGCTCAATCTGCCCTTCATCAATGGCTTCTCTATAAGCTTTGATTAGATGAATTGCATTGTTGAGTTCCATGTTTTCAGTAGGCAAAGTTAGTTGCAAACTCTCCTCACTTTGCTTCAACGAATTTGACAATACCTCAATATCAAAATCCTCCACAGATATCGAAAAACCATCTTCTGGCAACGCAATATCTGAATCTTTGACATGAACTTGAGGGTCTGAAAACTTGTCAAGTAAAGTGGTTGGAATTGGGAAGGTTGAGATTTTAGAGTTGTCAAAGGAGTAGTCCTCGGTTGTGATGAAAGGAGGACAGAAGTCGAAGTTGTCGTCATCCATGTCAACATCCATAGCCAATCCAAAATCTCCAAATTCATTGAATAAAAAAGGTGAGTTTACGTAGTTGAAGAATGGCCATGGTGATTGGAGAAACTTAGGCTGCGTTTTGGTATTCATTGTGTTAACAAGGCTAAAGTTTATTTGGAATGAGTGTTGACTCTTGATAACAATGCCCTTTGAGTATTTATATAGAACAACAATGCTGGGTAACCTGAATTTTTATGGCTCAAATGTCTCAAAATGACGTCATTTTGATACATCCAAGCTATTCGAATCATACAAAATCTGAGCTATTCGGACCACACTAATTCAAACTACTAAATATTTTTCTTATAAAGAAAAACATACTATGGACAAGCTCAAGAGTGAGACAAAAGTATGTTCTTTTCCAGCTGTTTTCCAGTCACCTTCTCAGGATGTTAACATGTGTTTTTTTAATAAATAGGAGGGGCTGGTTTGAAAATTAGTTATTTTAATAATTTTTAAAATTTTTACCAAAAAAGAAAAAGAAAAATAGAGAGTAATTTGATAATTTGTAGTGATTTTTTAGACTATAATTGTTATTTTCCAAACGAGGTCTATATATATATTATGTGATAATAATATCTTTATAATTATGATTCATATCAATGAGTATTTTTATTTTTAATGAATGAATGCAAGTTATTCACATTATCTATATTAATTTTTTGAAAAATTCTATAATACAACCGATTTTGGAGTGCGTATCATATGTCTCACTTATAGCATTTGTGATATTTAATTGTGACATGTTGTAGTGTTAATTAATTATGATTCATTATGGTATTAATTGACTCATTATGATAGTCATAACCTGTTGTGATTATTATTTTGATTAGGATTGAAATTGTATTTGAATATACTTAGGCGATATTTGGTTATGACTCATTATTATTATTTAGTTATGATTAAAAATAATTTATTTATGATAATTAATATCACAAATATCATAATTTACATATAATACACACTTTAAAAAAATATGTATAGTAGCATGACTCTTTTAATTTACATAAGCATATAAATTATGCTTGGATAATATTATCCTCCATATATTTAATCAATGAGTAGAGAACAGCAACTTGACTTTTTTATTTAATTATTCTTGGCGGAGGGGACAAACATTTCATGACAAATCATTGGCCTTTGGAAGGAAAAAAATCACACAAAAAAAAGTATATATTACTTATCAAGAGAACAATCCTAATACTAGAAAAATTACTAAGAAAATGATATGTAGGACCACAGCTATTTCGATTTGACTCACATTTTTTATCAATTTTAAATTTACATCATTCACTTCTTTTTAGAAATAAATTTCAAAACAAAAATTCACAATTAATCAACCAAAAGAATAAGAGCTTGTTTGGGAAATGACTTTTTAGTTAAAAAAGATTAAAATATTTAAAAATAATTTTTTAACTTTGTAAAAAAAAAAAAATGCACAAAAAAAGTAAAATGAATGAAAATAAAATTTTGACATCTTTGTTTGAGTTGAAAACTCTTATCCATCAATCATGAAAAACTAAAAACTATTGTTTAGGCTTGCCATGCAAGTAACCTTGCTATGTGTATGTATTTTTGTTGAGTTGTGCTATACACTTAGAAAAATGATTTAAAATTTAAAGCAAAATTGAAATATGTGGATACAATTTATTTTGCATATTAGTATATTACTCACATCATACTCATTTTAAATTTATACTTTACACTTTCGGTAATTATGATTAAATTTTCATAGTACCTAAAATTATTTCTTTTATATTTTCCTCAGCATTGAAGTAAATTGATATATTCTTTTTTTTCCCTCATTTTTTTGCTTGCATATATAACCAACAACTAGTTTTCATCAGATGATTTGAACTATGATGCTAAGGTCACTACATAATATTTTAGTTCACGCAATATGGTTTTATTTTAGCCAACAAATTATTTTTTAGCTAAATTTTTTAAGGGAAGCCCTAGAATTTTGACAAAAGTTGTACTCATTCTGTTAGAAATTCTTAACATGACCTGTGATAAGAAATTTCATTATTAAATTATAGACCCCCAAAAAAAAAAAGTTTTAGAGTATATTATGCAACACCATTGTAATTTCTGACACTATCTTCTAACTTACCTATGTGCACTATCTTCTAACTTAACCTATGTGCTCTTTTGAGAAACTGGTAAAAAGTCAGCTTTCAGTTTTTTATCAATTTTGGATCACATCACCTCTCACTTAACTTATTCACAAAAAGACAAAATAAATTAAAAAAGTCAAAAAATTAATTTTTTACCAACTTTTTAAAACACCCTTGTATGCCATTGTACTTCAATTCTTGATTATTATTATTATTATATTATAGTTTTTGGAAAGGGAAATTGATTAATGATTAGTCTCTAAACCAACAGGCGCAGTGGTGTTACACTGTTTTGTCTCAATCCTTAGTGAAGTGGTTTAATCTTCCTTGCATTTGACTATGACATCCCTCAAAGGAGCCATTCTTCTGGAATTTTGTGTTTGTTTAGTTTTATTGACTCATGCTATGGTTTTTCCTTCATGTTTTGGAAAAAGATCTTCTCTATAATTTTTTTCATTGTTGTCATCCAATAATTTATTTAAAAGCCATAGATAGTGATAATAACAAATTTTTAGTTGTTTGACTTTTGGTTCAACTGTTGGATGAAAACTGAATGAAGAATATGCTTTGTGAGTTTTGGATTAATTGCAGAATGATGACGGGATGAAAAAAGTGTTAGAGAGAATTTAGATCTCTTCGTTTTACCTCGTAAATTATGGGATTGAAATAACAATTTGGTTATCCTTCCATAAATCATGTTTGTTTTGTAAAAGATTAATGCTAGAATGACCATGTTTTTGACTGTATCTATGCATCATCACTGTAATGATAACAAACATTCAATCTCACTATATTTATAATCTAATCATTCACTGCACTAATAATCTCATTATTCAGTCTCACTGCACCTATAATCTCATTTGACATAATTCGCAAATAAACATGATCCAAGGATAACCTAATGCAAGAGACTCTTACTAAATGTACACATAACATGACATTTTCCTTAAAAAAACAGAGCATGCTTTGTAAAACACTATTAATTTACACCCTTGTTTTAGTCATGTATGATGTTGACATTAATAGCATTTCTAATGGACTTTCACCTCACAATTCTACATTCAAAGAAATATTTCATATAACACTTTATTAAGTGTTCTATGTTTTCCTCTCTTTCCGATGTAGGACAAAGTTCCCTAACTTATTTCAAACTTTTCAAAGAAAAACAAAAAAAGTTTTGAAAACAGTGAAGAAAATATAAGTTTCGAGTAAAAATAAACCAACCTTATCTCATTTTACCCCCATGTAAGATTATTTTAAACAATGGAGAATATTTGAACACATAAGAAGAAAAAATCAGTAGCTAAACCATCTAATCTATGCTTGCAAGAAGGAATAGAAATCACATAATCAAGAAATTATTATTCTATCAAAATGTAAACATGCATTGAGCTATTCTTGCTATGTGTGTATTAACAATGCACACTCTTGCATATTTTTAATATATAGATTCAGTTAAAAAAAAATATCTAAGGGAGGATAGAGGTTGAGTATTCCTACCTCAAGAGCTTTTACAAGCTATTCTTAAGATTAGTTTTGAAATGGTGACTACCAAGCACCCTCTTCTCTTCCTCTTTTTTTCTTTTTCCTCAGCCATGTGGATATAAATGAAAGGGCTGAAATAGTGTTCTATTTGTAGGAGTTTGGAGGCAATTTTTTTTTTCCCTTATTATTCTTCTCTTGGGAGCATTACCTACAATGTATAGGCCTAGGGTGTGGTTGTATGCATGCCTTAGCATGCTTGCTCTCAACAGCCCTTTTCCTTCCTAAGGAAGGGTGGCCGAATTCCTCTACCCAAACAAAAAAAAAAAAATCTGATTCCAATTTTTTTTTCTGGTGTGTGTAGAAAAATAAAAATCAATAAATATATATAACCTAGTCACTAGATATTTTTCTCCCTACTATCCTCTGATTAATTTAGTTACTATTTATTTAACTCATTTAGTTTCCACAACTCTATTTAGATACAGAAAGATAAATAATTTTATTTAAAGGAATTTAATATTGGTATTAATTATGATGCTATTAACATTATAATTTAATAATTTAATAATCATTATTAATTGACTTAATATTCTTATTAACAAACTAATTAGTTGTCTAAAAATTCAAGTTCTTTCAGTGAAAGCAAACGTGGTTGAGCATGGGTAGTCCTCAGAGGTAAAAAAAAAAAGCCACCAATAGGCAAAAACTCAGAGCTAGGGGCAAGAGGCGGTGTCTCCAAAAGGCCAATCTACAAGCCGCAAGAACCTACTTTTATGTTCAATGGAAAGTGCTTCAATTGTGGAAGCGATGGGCATTGGGTGGTTGATTGTTGCCAAAAAAAAAAAAAAAAAAAAAAATTAAAAAAAAAAAAAACCTGTTTTTTTAATTACAATCACATTTTTCTCTTTGTGAGTATTTTTATTTATCTAACTTCAATCACATTAAAAAATCAAATTATAATTTATTTTTTTTTTTACAAATCACAAAAGGAGATAACTTCAATCAAAAGAACCATTAAAAGAACTATTAAAATAGTACACAAAAGAAGAAATTGCTAAACCAAATACAAATTATAATTTTTTTTTTGGCTAGACCACCTGCTAATATTCATTACAAAAATTTAATCACAGAAAGATAAATAATTTTTTAAAGGTTTAATATTGGTATTAATTATGGTGCTATAACATTATAATTTAATAATTTAATAATCACTATTAATTGACTTAATATTGTTATTAACAAATCTAATTAGTTGTCCAAAAATTTAGTTTCTTACAGTGAAAGAAACGTGGTTGAGCATGGCCAGCCCTCAGAGGTAAAGAAAAAGCCACCGATAGGCAAAAACTCAAAGCTATGGCAGAGGTGGTGTCTCCGGGCCAGTCTACAAGCCGCAGGACCTACTTTAGGTTCATGGAAAGTGCTTCAATTGTGGAATGATGGGCATCGGTGTGGTTGATTGTGCAAAAAAAAAAAAAAAAAAAGCCTTACAACAAGTACCCTCCAAGCACAGAATCGTGCCACATGGCTGAAATAAAGGATCTATAAGAATATGGAGATATGCATCTAGCAACTGTCATCTTCAAAGTGAACATGGTGGGTTCCAACCGAAGAAGTGGTGGTGGACACAGGGCCACTTGCCATATCTGTGCAGAGAAGAAGATGTTCACAACTTTCGAATCGGTTTCAAACGGTGAAAAGTTGTTCATGTGAATTTTGCACCTCAATTGTTAGGGTAAGGCAAGTGGGTCCTGAGATGACTTCCGGAAGAGCTACTCTGAACGATGTCCTTTTTTGTGTCGGACAGTCGTAAAAACCTTGTCTGGGGTCGCTCTCAAGTAAGCATGGCTTTCGCATGGTTTTGAGTCAAATAAGGTTGTGTGACCAAGAGCGGGGTCTATGTGAGAAGTGATATATGTCGGAGCGATATGTTTAAACTCAATATTGACTCTTGTCCCTAAATATTAATAAGAAGCTTCTTCTTCTACTTATATGCTTGAGTCCCCTAATTTATTGGCATGGTAGACTAGGTTCATATAAATTTTGACTCTTTACGTAGATTAAATTTTT
>NW_021026545.1:235412-250477 GCF_004153795.1 Camellia sinensis
GGAAATTTAGGAAACCCTGACTCGTGCCAAAGGCCACGTGTCCGTCATCACCAAAGTTGCCTCGACTCGGGAACTTGGGTACGAGAAGGGAAGGTCTTGAAATAAGCACCCCCGCTCGCCCGATCAAAGATCGGCCTTTACTAAGCATGATATGTTGTTTTTATAAACACACGTGTTCTTATTCTAGTTATTAGCTAACTTACTATGTGATGCGCACAGCATACAAGTATAGACTAAAATAGCGAGAATTAGAATAAATTTAACTCATGTTTGTTTTCGAAAATGGTTTGAAAATGCCACTCTCAAGTGGGCTAAAGCGCGGATTTTCCACCCTCAAGTAGGCTTAAAACATGATTTGCCACTTCGCAAAGTGAGCTTAAAACTCACATTTATCGAATTGTTCTAATTCAAGCAACAAAGCCTTCATTCATATGCATTCGTGCAGTTAATCACTTAAGCAAATAGCCTCATGGCAAGCATGCTATCATGGCAACACTCACACTCATGCAAGGATGCTAAGGCGTAAAACTTACAGTGTACTCCAAGCCAAAACAAAAGTTAGTTAGAAATATGTATGATCCTAACTATATTAGATGTTTAATGCAACACATGCAATAATGCAATTAATAGGCTCGACTATCTAAGATGGCATATGAATGCAACAATTTGATAACATGCTTTGGAATATGTATTAAAATAGGTATTGAAATACGAAGCAATTTGAATGGTGCGCTAAGCCTGGTGCATGCAAGACAAATGAATGATGCAAACATGCAAACATAAGGTATGCTAATCAAAACGTGCCCTGATCTAACCATCGAAAGCAGATAAATAAAATGGAGAAATACGTGGGGTTAGAAGACATGCACACACGCACGCACCCTTATTACAACATTGCACCCTCACAAAGGAGGGTCCGAATGAATAATAGCTAAGCTACTCTAAGCTAAGCTAATTATTACAAATCAAAACTAATTAACTATTCTAACTAATTAATTACAAACCGAATTGAAATTGAATAACTAGCTGCACAAACTAATTAAGTACAATACTCGAATCAAGTAATTAGCTACAACTAACTAATTAAAGCATTTAAAGTGGCCTCGCGGGGGAGGGAGACGTGCATGCTCGGTTGGTTTCCTCCAAAAAATCCACCATCTTGCTGTTGGTTGCCTTTGTTTGCACTTGCTGTGATCTCTGAACACTGTACAAACTTCCAGATTGCCTTTGCTCCAACACATGAACACATTGGACACCCTTGGAACTGGTGGCTGGTCTGCTATTGTAGATGGCCGGTCGGCTACCTCACTTGGCCGGTCGGCTTCTGTAAGTGGCCGGTCGGCCACCCATTTTTCCAGGCTTCTGTTTTTGTTGCAACAGAGAATAACAAAGGCAAAGCAATGCATTTTTCAGGGAATGTGTGTACTGCCACCCTCCTTATCATTTCTCAAGCTCAAAGGAGTGTGACACTTGGCTCTCAAGCCACCAATCAAGCATTTTCATGCATGATGGCCAAAAGAACCAAGCTTGTACAAGCTTAATGAATGCACACATAAGACTCAAATGGCCACCACCCTATCATGCATGATCAAGGGTAACGGCGACCAAGAAACGTGACACGTTTCATCACTTTGAGTATAAAACATCTCACTTTTCTTGTGTTTGGATTAACGTCCGATCCAAACACATGCAATGTAACACACATGTTTATCTTGCTCAAGTTTTACTTGGTTCATTTTGTTTACACATTTAGATTACCGATTAGTCCTTTAACCAATTAAGTCCAAAGTGAAAGTCCTCTAATTGGAAAGATGGTCTAAGCCACAAGTGCCTTGAGCATGAAAGAAGCCTTATGCTGTTGGTTAGTAGAAACCCTTAAGAGAGGATTAAAACCATTAGGCATGAGAGCCTCAATTTCACACTCAAGCCAACAAGGGGCTCAAGGCCATTTTCAAAGCAAAATGAAAAGTGAAGAATAGAGGGAGGTTGCAGACTTCCAGTGCTGAAATGGCATGCAAAGAGACACTAAATCATGCAAGCAACACATGAACAACATGTTAAGAGCTAAAAGCACAAAACTAGTGAAGAGCACTACACTAGAGGCATGCACTACCAAGCTCAAATGACCAAACCAGCTCTGGACAGAGCTTAAACATGCCAAAACAATGGCCTAGACATGCTGAGATAAAAGCTTGAAAGGCAAGAAAAACATGCACACATGTTAGCCTACAAACAAGACACAATACACAACCCTCAAAAGTAATGAAAGAGTGAAATACGTGAGAGTGTGATAGAGGTTTATGCATTGAAATCACATGCTAAATGATGCCATGGCATGCAAACAACCCAAGCAAAGCATGTTAGAAGCCTTAAAACACAAAGCTAGTAAAGGCCTTCACACTATAGCTATACAAAGCAAGGCCCCAAAGGCACAAACACTTTAAAACAATCCTAAAATAGTTTAAAAGAAGTTCTAAAACATGCTTGAAGTAAGCTAAAAAAGGCTAGAATGAAAGGCTAACACATAGCACAAACTAGACCCTTAAGCACAATTGCACTACAAGCATACAAAGCAAAACTCAAAGGACCAATCCAGCCCAAAACAGTCCTAAAATATGCCAAATCAGAGGCAAAAATATGCTGGAAATAAGCTAGGTTAAGCCACAAAAACATGCTACTATGCAATGCTAACTAGGCATGGAAGAGAGACACAAGGAGAAGAGGCCAATCCCTCCATTTTTGGACCTCAAAACAAAGTTTTTGCCACCGAAAAACTTCTGAGTTTCAGTGGTCAAAAGACCCAAAAAGTTTGACTTTAATATGCTAGAAGATGATGCAAAGACTCATGCAAATAAGCAATAGGAAGGGAAGATAACCCCTTAGCACAAAATGACTTTAAACCACCATTTTTAGGACTGAAAAACAGAGGTTTTTGTAGTTGAAAACCAGGCCAAAAATAGTTTGAAAAGGTAGCAAAACAAGCTTAAATAGGTGAGTCTTATACCTTTGAAGCAAAGCACCACTTAGGTACAAAATGGGTAACAAACCAAGCTCAATCCTTCTTATAGAGCTCAAACAAGGCTCCAAGTAAGCTTCAAGCAACCTCAACCTAAAGATGAATCATTTTCATCAAGGATGTCTAGGTAAAGGAGAGGTGTTTCTCTACTTGCATATATAAAAGGCAAGAGAGAGAGAAGTCTAGAGAGAGAGGACTATAAAGAGAGAGAGATTTTAGAGAGAGAGGCTCCCAAACCTTCTAACCTTACAATTACAATATGAGAGATATGGCTTCAATATATAGCAAAAATGCAAGCCTTGGTTGAAATATCTAATTTAGAGACAATTGGAGGATTTGGAAGACAGCTGGAGCAAAAGACCTGCAAATTCTGAGCTTTCTGGACATAGGTGGCAGACCGGCCACCTTTTGTGGTCGACAAGAACCCCTTTTGGACGACATATGGCCGACACATGGCCAACAAGCTTCACTAGTGGCTGGAAAGCAAAGATTGCTTTCTGGCCCCGACTTCAATTAGGCATATCTCCTTCATTTGGACTCCTTTGCAGGTCATTCTTGTGTCTAAATTGAAGCTCTGGAAGTCTTCTTTCCAATGGTGGCAACCTCACATCAAAATTCCATGTATGCTAAGAGGTATCCCTCTTTTAGTAAAGACTGCTCAGTTTTGGTCCAACCGGATTGATGCCTAACTTCAACTAGCCATATCTCCCTCATCTTGCCTTGGCTTTAGCAGATTTTTGAGTGCAAAATGAAACTCCAGAAGTCCACTTTCCAACGGTGGTGGCCTCATAGCAGAAATCCAAGTATACAAAATGATAGGCCTGATTTAGCGAAGGCTGCTCGACTCTCTCTTTTAACAGTTCACGCCCAACTTCTTCCCCAACTTGGTATCTTCCCTCTCCTCTTCTTTTCTTTAACTCCAAACCTCTAAACAAGATTTTTTAAAGATTTTTTCAATGAGCTCACCTCTCTTTCATTCATTTTCACTTTGTCCTTACTCGGTTTATAGAAAAGCGTAACATTTAACGACATGCAAGCCTCGGAACATCGTAGAAATTTTTTTTCAAAAATGTTTTGAAAGAGAGAGTTTTAAAATTTAAAATCTTTTTGGTCCAAAAATGGGGTGTGAGGTTTGGATTCGACGCTCTCCTTGCCAAAGAAATTGAACCTTTGCATAACATAGCCTACACTATCAAGTAAGCAATTAGTAATGCCCAAGTCTTAAGGGCGGTCAAAAATGGATTGTCTACACACTGCTTAAAAACAGGTGGATTGGGTCAAGTCGGTCGGTTTTGACAAATCAGTTAGGTCCATTAACACCCCTAATAATTATCCAAAACAATATATAAAAACAAATAGAACTCTGTCTAGAAACCTTTCGGTTTGTCTTTAGAATCATGATTCTAAAGGTAAAATTTTCAAATCACTTTTCAAAATTCATAACCAAGCACACAATTCAAAATTATTCAAAACTCAATTCAAAAATTAATTTCAAAACTTATAACCAAGCACACAACACAAAACTCAATTCAATTTTTTTTTTTCAAAACTCAAAATCGAACTCTTTTCAAAACTCTATTTTAAAAGAAAAAATTAAAAAAAAAAAATTGTTTTTTAAAATTATTTTTAAAATCATGATTTTAGTGTTGAGTCATGTTTTAAGTAATGAGTTTTGAAAAGAGAAAATTTATTTGGTTATGAGTTTTGAAAAGAGTTTTGAATTGTATTTTAAAAAATTTTGGATTTATTTATTTTAAATATTTAAAAAAAATTTTAATTTTACTTTTTTAGGGTAAATATTTTATATTTTATATTTTATATATTTATTTATTTTAATGTGCACTATATTTCATACATTTATGTGTTGTATTTTTTTTAATATTAAAAAAATTTTAATTTTTTTTATTTTAAGTATATAATTTTTATTTTAAATATTTTATTTTATTTTATAAATATATTTTAAGTTTGTTGTTATGTGTTGATTATGATTTGAGTGTATAGTTTTGAAAGTAGTGTGGAGTTTCGAGTTATATGTTTGGTTATGAGTTTTGAAAATAATTTTTAATTAAGTTTTGAGTTATGTGTTTGGTTACAATTTGAGTGTGAAGTTGTGTTTTGAGTTTAAAATATTAAAATTAAAAATTAAAATTTAAAAAATAAAATAAAATGGTTAAAATAAAAATTATATATTTAAAATAAGAAAAAAATAAAATTTTCTTAAACATTTTTCAATATGTAAAAAAAATAAATTCAAAAAATTCAAAATACAACTCAAAACTGTTTTCAAAATTCAAAAAGTGTTTTCAAAAATCCTTTTAAAATACTTTTCAAAACTTATAACCAAACAAATTTTCTTTTCAAAAATTAATTTACAATTCCACACTCAAATTACAACTCCAAAAACATAATCACAATTCTAAAACTAAACCAAATGCAACCTTTATCTTTCAAATCACTTTTCTTGTATCTCTCAGTATGTATTTTGGTGAAACAGTATTCCTTTTATATATGATTAATGATTCATCCACCGAATTTGTTCAGTTTAAATTCGCCTGAGAGGAGTCTTCTGCAAGTTTCTAAAATGAGAAACTCTTACCAATAAGAGTTTTATTCTAGTAAATTTGGACTGAATAAATTCGGTGAATGTAAATGCTCCTCCTCATAAAAAAGGATAATGCTATCATATGCCAATTTTGTCATTTATAAAGGATGTGCAAAAAAAGGAATGGGTGTGTGCAAATAGAAGTCCCAAAAAAAAAAAAAAAAAACATTTAAGACAATCAACACAAAACTTACAATTTTATTTTTATTTTTTATTTTTTATTCGAAATTCTTTTAATAAAAAATGTACTAATATTATCATAAAAATATATAATTTTATTTCGAAATTACAAATTATTCAAAAGAATCTTTTGTAGTTATTACATAATAACACAGCCACCAACTGACAGAAAGCGATTGACATGAGAGAGAGAGAGAGAGAGAGTACGTTCTGCTTCCTATCTTGTTCTTATAGTGAGAAAGTGAGAGAGCGACTGTGGGTTGTGTGTAGTTTCAGTACTCGGATTCAATGTTGCTCTAACATCATTCAAACCCAAAATCCCCCAAAACCCAGAACAGAACACTACCAACTCTCCAATCCCAATACCCTCAAATTCCTCCGCATGGGTCTCTAATAATCTCTATAGAATTGTTTGGTTCCTCAAATCAATTGGAATTCGATCGAACCCATCATCGATAATTCGTCCCCTTTCTCAAATTTTTGATCCAAATGATGGATCGTGGTGTCTGTCGAATTACCCTTCTGATTCGCTTCTAAACCTAGCAAACATCAAAGGTTGGCAAAGTGATTGCAATGGGGAATTCAAAGACGCCCCGAGATTGAAACCACAAAGGCGTACTACTACATTTCTGTCACTGGAACAAACAAGCTCAATTAGGGTTTAGGGTTATTGATTACTTGCCTTGTGATTTGGGTATTCATTTGCAATAATCCAACATGGTGCATAGAAATTTTTTGATGTTGATGATCGTGGTGATGTGATAGACGATGATATTGGTGAACATTTTTTATGTAGAACTGTTTTCTGGAAATGTAACAAGTTTACCTTGTCTTAAATCTGTACATTTTAGTGGTTCAAATTCATACATGTTGTATGAAAGGGTTCAGAAAAGTTGGAAAATTCGAAGATCTTCGAAGATCCTTGAAGAAGAATTCGAATTCTCTAGAAGATGACGAGAGGCTTAGATTCTTCAATAGTCTCAACTAAGAACACAAAAGAAAGGAGATGATGGAGATAAGAGATTGTGTGAAGAAGAAGGCAAAGTAGTTAGAGAGAGAATAATGACAAGGCTCTTCCATGGATCTCCCACTTTCACTCTCAAGATTGATAATGGAGAAGGGAAATTAGTTCTTTCTCAATAATTATCTCTCCAAAATTCATCCCTTGTAAAGCTATGGGTGAGTGCTATTTATAGGCACCTCATGATGTAGGATGGAGCCCATGTGCAAGGCACATGGGAAATATTCTCTCTTACCACCTTGTCCGAGGAGGTGACCTCTCCGAGGATGAGGAAAACCCTCAAAGAGGAGATCAACCTCTCGGCGAACCCTTCTTCTTAGCCACACCTAATCAATGATCCCCAATCATCCCAAAGGGCCGATGTAATCCTAGAGGACTCCCCGCTACTAGATAATGCCGAGTCTCATGGACCACCCGGGGTCGTGCCACCTCGACCCGGGTATAGGCTAGTTTTACCGAAGAGTGAATTTATCTCCATTCACCATCCTCGGGATCGGGTCCTTTGTTCGAACTCCATTACGCCCATGGTTCTGGTGCGTAGATTCCGGAAAGTTCCGAGCCCGCAAGTGTTTTGGGACTTATTAATGGAGCGGCTTCTAGATTGCGTTTGAATTCATTCGAAGTCAAGTGCTTCGGATCTCTAGGTTCCTGGATCCAAACCCTTTCAAGTCCAAGTCCAAGCCCGAATAAGTCTCTAAGTTCGTGGATCCGAACCCTTTCGAGGCTTAGAGCGATTCGGCCCATTTGATGGTGATTAATCCAAGCCCACCAATCTTGGGCTATTGGGCCTAATTAATTTAGCAGACTCAAATTAGCTTCTCTTACACATGTGAGGAATTGAGAACTTGTTTTACTTTAATACTTGCTTTTTGAATTGCCCATAGTTCAGTGTCATTTGTATTCACTGTAAATAGATTATTGTTGGTTTTTTATTTCATAGCAAGCATGTAAGTTGTAATCTTTTTGGAAGTTTTAAACTTTAAACACAAATTCTCTTGGAAAAGCAGTTGTTTAGTAGACTGCAGGTTCATGGCAAAAACAGAGAGAGTGAGCAATATTACTGTGGGCAAATCATCCATAAAAGCAACTCTTATGCAAGGTTGTTTGGTAAAATTTATTTGTGATTTACGCTCCGTTTATTTGGGCGAAATTTTTTTTTTAACAGAATATTTTCTATGTTTTGGGGGCGGTAGTGGTAGAATGAAGGTGAAGGTGGAAGTGACGATGATGGTGTGGTGGTGGAGGTAAGAAGGATAGTGGTAGCGAGGTGACATTGATAAAATTTTAATTTGATACATATTTCGAAAACATTTTTTTACTTAAATAAGCTTGCTTTCTGTTGATTATAATTTTTTTTTTATTAATTTTCTTTTTTATTATATCAAATACCGGAAAATAAAGAAAATATTTTTCCAAATAAATGAAAGAGCATTACAAATTCAACTTTAAAAAAACAATTTTTTTTTTGGCATTTGTTTAACATGAGAATGATAAAAATCATAGGAAGGTCAAATTTTCGTACAACTGATATAAGTATGGTGGTGGCTTGACTTTCAATTTCTTTTTCCAAAAAAAATGCATGATCTTTTTTTTTAACATGAGAATGATAAAAATTATACGCCCTCCGTCTCAAAATAATGGTCTATTTTGGAGAATTTAACTTTTTTTAGTAGTACAATTATTGCATTTGAAAAAAGTTGATTTTCCAAAATTATCCTTTTAATAGTACATTTTTTGAGAATATCAATGCCATAATTGTATTTTTATATTGTTTATTAATTTAAAAGAAGGGCAAAATAGGAAATTTATATTATTTTTGTACTTGATTTTTGAAGAGGGACTAATATTTTGAGACAATAAAAAATAGAATAAGGAAATTTATATTTTAGAACGGAAGGAGTAGTCGAATTTTCGTACAACTCATAAAAGTAGGTGACTTAACTTTCAATTTCTTTCCCCAAAAAACAACACATGATCTATTTTTTTCATTATATTTTTTTCGTAGTGCACATAGTAATTGATATATTAATTAATATACCAATATATATTATCACATTATCATTTTAAAATTATGATCTCACTTATTATACATATTATAAATATTGAAATTTTTTAAAATTATATCACATCATCTGTTAATACACTAATTAATATATCAATTGATATATATATATATATATATATAACATTATTCATATTTTTTACTTTAAATCAAAATTTTCCTTTCGTAATTTTTTTAGAAGAATTTTGATTTGGTTTTTCTCAGCTATTTAAGGGTTGGGTTGGGTTTGGGCTTATTACCTCAAAACCCGGGCAGTACTTGATGAGTCCAATCCGTTCAAACCCACCACAATCGCAGTCATTTTCAATAGAATTGTAAATGGATCAGATTTAATTCGAATTTGACTTAAATTTGATTCGAAAATTTGAATTCATTTATAAAAAATTCGATTCCACAATTTGATAATCCAAATCCATTTAATTCGGTTATTAAACGGATTAAATATGTAAAAATCTAATTCGTTTTGATAATCCAATCTAATTATTCTCAATTTGAATGAAGAAAATACCAAATGAAAAACAAAAAATTATATAAAATTGTAAATAAATAACTGGAATGGGTCGGATTAAATTATCAGATCGAATATCAAAAATTATCGAATTCAGATTCAGATTCGGGAGTGATTTATATTTGAATATGGGCTAAACGGATTCAAGTTGGATTCGCTTTTGTCTTAATCGGATTGGATTCGGATTTTGACATATCTGATCCGAATCCGATTCCTTTACAGGCTGGTTCCCAACACTCGCTCTCTCTCTCTCTGTCTCTCTCTTGGGCGAAGTGGTCGAGCTATTGACAGGTACTGTTTTCTCTCTCACTCTCAGATAGTCTGAATCAGCTTCATCGCCCTTATTCGATTGGTATGCATATATATATATATATATATATATTGACATGTCAATCTCTTACCTGATTGATTTTGCACATATACATATAGAAATCTAAATATATTTTGAACCAGAGTAGTGGTGTTGTTGGATCATTGGTCTCTCTCTCTATAGTCTTTGTAGAAGCTTTTGTTGAAAATAATAGAAGAATTAAAACCGAAACACCTCGAATATCCACCATTGAAACGATCTATGTTCTGTGAAAATGCATTTTGTGATTAAAACCTTTTTTTTTCCCCTTCATAATAGGTTTTCTTTGTTTTATAGCTACATTGAACATATTATATATTGCATTCGGCATAGATTATATATGTGTATATATATATATATAGATATATAATATAAAGTTAATAATTTGCATTTTTTGACCTTTTGAAATTGCGCCAGGACTTCTGGTACACAATTTAGGTTTTGCTAGGAAGAGTTGTATTTATTCTTTGAAAATACTCGCAAATACTAGAACCTGTAGATTATGATGATGATGCAATATGAGGGGAAGGAGAATCAATTGATTCCTTCAAAGTTACATTGTGATTGTATTGTGGTGCATTGAGGCCCAAAACGCGGAGGACTAAGTAAGAAGGCCGCAATAGATACTCCGGCCCAGAAGGGCAAAGTTACTCCGGCCTTGGGAAGACAAAGTTACTTCGGCCCAGGGAGGTAAAATTACTCCGACTCAAGAAGAGATCGTTACTTCGGCCCAAGGAAGAGTAAAATTACTCCGGTCTGGAGGCAACTCACAGTTAGGCCGGTCTCAGAGTTAGTCCGGTCACAGTATTTTCTGAGAAGGCCGGTTTCGGAATTAGTCCGGTCGTGACACACTCTGGTTAAGTCGGTCAGAACTTGTTACTTGGAAGTTTGATCTAAGCATACCAAGGTTGAACAGGGGCAGTCGAAGTAATGAGTTAAAGGAGAAGACCGAGCTAAGGATAGTTCGGCCTTCTCTGTGGCTCAGCATAGCCAGTGTTATTTCGGTCGTGTGGTAGTTCGGCTATGGAGAAAACCATCCCACTTGGTTTAAGCAGTGGGGGAGGGTGTAAAAGGATAAGCATTATCCTTAGGAGAATGAATCCTAGGAGGACTCTGCATGGAGAAATACAAGTCCTATCTCACATCCAAACCATTAGATCAAAGCATACCCATATTTCGAAATGTAATAAGGTAATTGCACTCATTAGAATGATGTCTCATTGTAACATTTAACAAAAGTTTAATAAGGCAATAACGTACAAATGTCTTATTGTCACATTTTAAAAAAAATGACACATTTGTCAAAAAAAAATAAGATGATAGAGAACACATTAAAATGATATTATATTGTCATATTTTAAAAATGATACATTTGATAAAAAGTTTAATAAAACAATAATGCACAAATGTCTTATTGTTACATTTTAAACAGAATAACATATTTGACAAAAGTTTAATAAAACAATAGTGCACAGAGAAATGATATCACATTGTTACATTTTAAAAATTATATATTTGACAAAAGTTCAATAAAATAATAGTACAAAAATGTCTCATTGTCACATTTGAAGCATAGCCACATTTAAATTTTTTAAAAAATATAATAAAAATACTTCACAATATAACTTTTCAAATTTAATAGGACTTAATAATCTACCAAGAAAAGGGAAATTTATGGGTAAATTTTTCAAAAAAAAAAAAAAAAAGAGTTTGAGTCTTATCACAAAATAAACTCTAAATTTTTTATTTTATTAATTTAAACTCTAAAGTTTTTATTTGTTCTCAACCTAAAATATTTTTTTATTTTTGTAAAGTAAAATCAATAGGAAAATGAATATTTTCGTCATTAAACTCAATAAAAAGAGTATTTTAAACATTTTATATATACTCACATTGAATTTATTGACTAAAATATGATTTTTTCCATACGGTTTATTTAACGACAAATAGACAAATATTTTAGATTGAAAACAAATTAAAAGATTAAAATTTAAATTAACAAAATAAAAAGTTATGATTTATTTTGTTTTAAGACTAAAATTTTCAGATTTTTTTTATAATTATCTAAAAAATTTATAATACCTAAACTATCTATTTAAATATAAAGTAAATATGATTTAAATTTTTTGAATATTTATTTTAATTTTTTACTTATTAAATTTTTTAGATTATTTAAATTATTTAAATATTTATGATTTAAATTTTTTGAATATTTATTTTAATTTTTTACTTATTAAATTTTTTAGATTATTTAAATTATTTAAATATTTATGATTTAAATTTTTTGAATATTTATTTTAATTTTTTACTTATTAAATTTTTTAGATTATTTAAATATTTATAATTTAAATTTTTTGAATATTTATTTTAATTTTTTACTTATTAAATTTTTTAGATTATTTAAATATTTATAATTTAAATTTTTTGAATATTTATTTTAATTTTTTACTTATTAAATTTTTTAGATTATTTAAATATTTATAATTTAAATTTTTTGAATATTTATTTTAATTTTTTACTTATTAAATTTTTTAGATTATTTAAATATTTATAATTTAAATTTTTTGAATATTTATTTTAATTTTTTACTTATTAAATTTTTTAGATTATTTAAATATTTATAATTTAAATTTTTTGAATATTTATTTTAATTTTTTACTTATTAAATTTTTTAGATTATTTAAATATTTATAATTTAAATTTTTTGAATATTTATTTTAATTTTTTACTTATTAAATTTTTTAGATTATTTAAATATTTATAATTTAAATTTTTTGAATATTTATTTTAATTTTTTACTTATTAAATTTTTTAGATTATTTAAATATTTATAATTTAAATTTTTTGAATATTTATTTTAATTTTTTACTTATTAAATTTTTTAGATTATTTAAATATTTATAATTTAAATTTTTTGAATATTTATTTTAATTTTTTACTTATTAAATTTTTTAGATTATTTAAATATTTATAATTTAAATTTTTTGAATATTTATTTTAATTTTTTACTTATTAAATTTTTTAGATTATTTAAATATTTATAATTTAAATTTTTTGAATATTTATTTTAATTTTTTACTTATTAAATTTTTTAGATTATTTAAATATTTATAATTTAAATTTTTTGAATATTTATTTTAATTTTTTACTTATTAAATTTTTTAGATTATTTAAATATTTATAATTTAAATTTTTTGAATATTTATTTTGAAAAAAAATTATTTCCTTTGTAGTATTTTCAATTACAAAATTGATTAATGTTATTTTCTGTTAATAATAAATTTTTTTAATTGAATTTTAAAAAGAGTTTGGTTATAAGTGTTGATCAGAATTTTCAATCGTGTGAAAGTAGTGTGTTTAATTATGAGTTATAACAATTTGAATTAAGTTTTGAAAACTCTTTCCAAAACTCATAACCAAACAAATTTTCTTACTTCACATGTCAAATCAAACTTTCAAAACTCAATTTCAAATTCAATTCAAAACTCAATTCAACGCTCTATTTAAAAATAATAAACAAACAAATTTTCTACACTTAAATCATAATTTCAAAACATACAAACTCAAAATACAACTCATAGTCTCAAATCATAGTTAGAAAGTCTTACCAAATGGAGCCTTAGTTTTCTGTGTTGGATTTCCTAAGTTGGACTCTCAAGTCTTTTGTCTTTGTGCAGACCATGTTGGCTGCCATTAAAATAGATGTCATGACACCTACCACAGAGTCACCAGATGAGGGCTACATAGGTTAAGAACCATCAACTGCATATTTTCTTTTCTTTTTGTTCCCTTTTCACATTTATACATGGGGTGCCAATGTGTGATATTTTGTTGTTTACAGTTATTGATTTCCACATGCCTCCAATTTGTTCTCCTATTGTTAGGCCTGGCAGAAAGTAAACAAAAGAAAAAATAGCCGTCTCATTGCTGTGATGTTGTTCTGTTATGAAGTTTCTAAATTATGAGAGATGGTAATTATTGAATTTTTTATATTATTTTAGTTTTGCTTCAATCTTGCCTTTGGATGCACTCATAAAGGATATGCATCTTCAGCATTCAAAGCATATTCCTTTTCTGAATCTTGTATGCTGTGTAGTGTGTACATATATGTGTCAAATGCAATTTAGTCATTTATCTTCCAAAATTTTGATTGTGCGCGCCCCTATTGTAACTTGTTTACGAGATTTGTCTTATGGTATAAGGAGTATTTTTGGCAAAAGCTTACACATTTGCATGGGTGGAAATTCTGTTGACTTCAGACTTCAAAATACTATCAGTCATGTAGTCTTGTAATGCACCTAACAAAATAGAGGATTGAAATTTCATTAACTGTCTCACTGCGCATGTGATGTTTAGTGGAATGACATACTCAACACAGATGATTACAGACTTTTAATGATCTTACACCTATACTTCGAACACCTTGTTAGTTGTTTGACATGTTTGTGTTTAACCGACTAACTATTTGGGTGGTTGTAGTTCTGGCATGATTAACTTCAAGGAGCTATCCTTGGTCAGTGGGAAAGCTGCTTGGATGGCCTACCTGGTAATGTTTTCTAAGACAAGAACTCTCTATTTCATTTATATAAATTGAAACATGTTCTTTATTTAACTTTTGACCTTGAGCTCTTCAATATGAATTGTGTATATCCAATAATAGATGGCCTTCAACATTGTGGTTACTGACCATATAATGTTCTTAGCTTGTGGTGTCATTAAAAATGTATATCACTGCTCATTTGTTTCTTTATTGGACAAGGACAACATTTATTTTATTCTTGCAGGACATATACTGTTTGGATGCTAATGGTGCTCTTTTTGATGCTGCATTACTTGCAGCAGTTGCTGCCTTCTCTCATTGTAAGATATACACACCATTTACATTTATATCATTCTTCCTGTGCATGCCTTAATTTTGTGTTGTTGGTGGCCAACCAGCAACACCCAAATAAAATATTTGGTTTCCATATAATCCTACTGGCTCCAAACTTAGGCAAGCTATGCAAAGAGATTTGCCCCACAAGGCCTGCATTATAATCAACAAGCTTTCTTGTAGCTATTCTAGCTTCAACAAGGAGGAGTTTCACATGCCCAACAGATGCAAGACCTTTTGATCTGAATATGTACTTGAATACTATGGGGCTCGATGTGTAACAAAACCTAATTGAATAGGAGCACAAGGGTATAAGTCAAAAATTTCAAACCCTAATGAAGAGCAAAATTAGCATAGTAGGAATGGTTGTCTTGTGTCACTGTCACTCACAATTTGCTTGCTCAAAGGATATTTTCTTGTTTGATATAGTTGGTGGTGTCTGAGTGAGATATGC